>APFE031443971.1:104156-163845 GCA_000404065.3 Pinus taeda
AAATATAATTTATTAAAATGATAATTTTTTATTGATAATTTTATTTTTGTAAAATGATTTGACTTGGTATATATAGTTTATTAAAATGATATTTTTGATTGACAGTTTTATTTTTGAAAAATGATTTGACTCGATAAATATAGTTTATTAAAATGATATTTTTGATTACTAGCTTTATTTTTGGAAAACCATTCGTTTAGTTCATTATTTTTATGTTCATAAAAAATTATCATTTTCAGGTGGTTTAATAACTTTAGTGGATCAAATCAGTTTTCTATAAACTCACTGTTATTAGAGGGTATATAATCTAGTTGTTTTTAGTGTAATTTTTTAGAAGATTTTTTTTTGGATTTTTTCGGTCTAATTTTTTTAAAATTCAGCAAGAATTCATTGAAATCATAAGCTTCATGCATAATTCCTTTTCCTGTGGATTTTTCCGATCTAATTTCTCTAAAATCTATCAAGAATTCATTGAAATCACATTGAGCTTGAGCTTGATGGGTAACTCTTGCACAATAAAAGTGCCCTAAGGGATTTCCAAGATGCCTAATCCATATAAAGTCAAAAAGCTAGTTTAAATAACACAAATCAAGATTTCACCTCATTTTTTACTAAAAACTCCAAAAATCACACTAAAAACAATTCCATAAATAATAAGCTTCAGTGTTAGGTTTAACCCTGTGTAAAATGTTAGGTAATAATAAAGCTTTTGAGAAAGAACACATAACAGAAAATTACTATGGACGGACTCCAAGTACAGAAATATTTAAATGGCTAAAAGTTTTGGTTCAGAGTTTTGTACTGATAACCATATAATATATCTTTAATCCAATTCAATGTTATTGATAGCGTTTACATGTGATAGTTGTTCAATTATTATGAGGGTAGATAGTACATCTAACCACCCAAACCGACTTGTGTTTGTTTGGTTTAGTTGTAACTAAAGTAGCTGAACAAAGCAAATTTGCACTGTATGCTGGTTAGATATGGCTCTCTGTGAATTCTAACTACGTTTTTATACTTATAGAAAAATACGATGAAGATTTTTGTATGAAAATTTATAGAAAAATGAATGGATGAAGATTTTTTGTGTAATGAAAATTTTATAAAGGTAAATAAAAGAAAATAGAAAAATTCATGAAACAATTGAAATAAATTTGCGGTTTTATATATTAATTTTAATTATATATATATATATATATGAAGGACATGTAACAAGCACTGATATTTATATTGTTTCGTTATTTTGGAATCAATTCTGATATAAAGAAGGTGTAAATATAAACAAGAATGAAATATTATATTTTTTTTCCAATATACTATAGGTTAATTTTAATTAAATTTGTAAAGATTTTTTAAAAAAAATTTGTTTACCCTGTAAGAATTTTTGTGGCTCAAAAATGTTTGTTTTGGGAGCTGAATTTAGTGTAATACATTCAAAAATACATTTTAAACAAAAGATCAACGTTTTTCTTTTGAAAATTGTTTCACTAGATTTAAATAAACAAAACTTAATTTTTTTTTTTCAATTTTTTAATAAAATTTAAACTACATTCTATATATAATTACTTTATAATTAATAAATTTAATAATAAATATTATACGCTATACTTAAATAAATAATGCTATTAAAAAAAATATTGATGAGTTAAATATCTTTCTTAATTCATGCCTGGTTCTTAATATAATGGAAATGATTATGCATAATATATTTTATTATTATGCAATAAATATTGCGAAAAATCAATAATTGATTTTGCAGTTTGAGTCAATAGTTTATTTTACTTCAATAATCTAGTTTAACTTTTACTCTTTCACGACTTATAAGATTAGTATCAAATTCTTTTAAAAACATTCTTTTAACTTTTCTTTTCAAGCCAAAGGAAAAGCATGTCTTCCCATGGAAAAAAATAGAAGCAAATTTAAAACCTCAGTACCAAGTACAGAAGTCAGAATGGACATGCTCTGGTCGCCTGGACAAATTATGCATGATCATTGTCCTTTATGAAATTATACATTTCCTCTGTGTAGTTGGTGAAGTTTAAAGTCTGGGGACTGGAGAACAAGATCAGATATTCAATGTACAAGTGTGATGAGAAGCTATTTTGATATTTATTATTTTTTTCTGTTCAGTTTGTTTTATTGTATTTGTATAGGTATTTATTATTGAGTATAAGAGAGTTTATAATTTTTTTTATGTTTAGTTAATTTAGTATATCATGGATGGTTGGAGGGTTTAATGATAACTTTTTCATTAGATTTAAGGCTCATGGTGACATAATGTTTTATTGGGAAGATTTAAGGCTCATTGTGACATAATGTTTTATTGAAAGCGACTTTTGGACTGATTGTTTTGACTACATTAACTCTCTCTTTGATTGATTAAGTAATATCAATAAATAAATAAAAATTATTAATAAAAACATAATATCTTTATTTAAATGTAAATTTACTATATTAAACTTATAAAGCAGAAAATCCTTATTTAACTATTTTATGTTTTAAAAATATTTTTTAAGCCTATATTTTTGAATTAAAATTGCTCAAATTCCATTAACAAATATGTTAGAATCACATTGCCAAAATCAATTAATACCAACAATTTGTAATGGGCATAAGCTCAAGCATTAATTGACTAGAAGCAAGCTCACCACCCTTGACCAGAAGCAACCTCACCACCCTTGCTTCTCACCACCCTTGATGTACAGCAGACATTTTACAGAGTAAGGAGATCTTACTGTATCTCGATTCTCGGAACACAGATGAAATCCCTACACCATGCTTATTTTTGAAGTCTATGTTTATACATTCTAAAAGAGAGAATGGTTTGATATAACTAGAAACTTGGGGATGATAACCACATCCGGTTGGTCACAGGTTCCAACCCCGTTCCAGAGGTGAAATCCATCACGAGAAGCAACCCATACAGCTAATATTGCCTACCCAACAAAGAGAGAGAATGAAAGCGATGGGAAGGAAAATGACTGAGTTTTAAATGCATTAAATTGTTTGATTTCAGTTGAATTTCAGCTTTTTGACACTCTGTTGTTTCATAAACACTGCCATCATCTCGTCCATTCATTTCGTTTTGGAAGTTGGCACCATAGATTGTGAGACCCTAACCAGTGGGATGTAGAAAACAAAATCAATTGCAACAGCTGCAACACATATGGAATGTAGACATCAGTTATTGGGTTGAAATGGAATGTAGAGAACAGTGACGTTGAAATATAGTAGGATACATGGGCTTAATGATTAAGAGCATGTGCTTCTTCTTAAAAGGTCACAAATTCAAAACCAGAGGGGTAAAATATATATGCCTTAGTAGACTTAGAAGTCAAATAGGAAGTGGGTCCCTTGTCCCACAAACAAGAGGATCTGGTAAACCAATTTAATGTTTGGGTTGGCTGTGACTTTAAAATTAGATAATTATTATTATTATTAAAAGTTTGGAATTAAAAAAGTACATTATAATTATTAAATATATTTCACAGTAAAATTATAATATATCTCAATAAAAGTTGTTCATATTTGAATCAAATTAGAAAGTTAAATCATTTTTATTTCATAATTTTTTTTAGAAACTACTATAATAATAAATATAGCAGTAGTCTATAACGCGACTTTTTGAAAGCCTTTCCCGCGGATTTTCCCGGTCAAAATCCGGCAGCGATTCATTGGAATCCCAAGTTTAATAGCTAGTTTCTGCACAATCAATGGCTCCTAGGAGTTTTTCAGGGTGCTGAATCCAAATATGGAGTTAAAAAACCATTTTAACTGCTAAAAATCGAGATTTAACCTCATTTGTTCCGCCGGATTCCGTCACCGGAATCTCCAAAAAGTCGCATTATAGACAACTCCATAAATATATTTCAAATTTATAAATAAAATATAAACATTTTTAAATTAATTTAGTTTGACTTTTAGTTATTTTAGTTATTTTAGATAAATTATAAATAAAAGCATTTGTTTATAAATAAATTTATAATAATCATCTTAGATCCATTTTAAGTGCAACTTATTTTAGAATGCAAAAAATAATGTGTCATTTTTTATTGCTTAAATTGTATTTTTGAAATGTTATGAGATTATTGTAATATGTGCATTGAGTCATTTATTAGCTCACATTAACTTTTTTTTTTTTTTTTTATTATTTATATTTTAAGTATACATATATAAATTCATATTAAAAATATTATTCAATATTCAATTGTATCTTTATTCTATACAACATTAAATATATCTTTTAAACATATTATCTTATAATATATATATATATATATATAATATATATATATATATATATATATGAAGTTGATACCACTTGTTAAAATATTTTTGAAAAGTATAATGTTTAAACATTTTACTCAATTTTTTTTTTAAACTTCTAATTGCTTTACATGAAATTATATTGGATCATATGGATGTAGAATTTGGTCATTTTATTTGTTTATTTAATGTGATATTCAAAAGTTACAAGTTCAAATCAAGAACTATGATCATTTTTTATACTAAAGGAAATTAAGAAAAAAGTTTTGCTTGGGGATAAATTGGGTGCAAGGAGAGGAGGCACTGACACTCATTCAAGGATTGATAATTCTTAGAAATAGAGAGATAAAAATAGAGGGAAAACAAGTTACAACTCATTATGGTGGGAGACTCTAAGTTGATAATCCAACATATGCATTGCCAATCAACATCTCATGACACTTCTCAAAGTTCATTGATGAGTTACCCATTGAACATTTCTAGGTATTAAAATGCTATAACAATTTTGTAAATCTGAAAGCAATTGAAGTAACTAATATTAAGATTGAAATGGTAAATTTAAATGGAGAGGATCCATTTCAATCCCAACTTCCATGAACTATTGTTTAATGACATTGCCAAGGTTGTTGAATTAACATTTTAGAGATAAGTGGCCACATTTGAAGGTGAACATTTCTAGGTATTAAAATGCTATAACAATTTTGTAAATCTGAAAGCAATTGAAGTAATTAATATTAAGATTGAAATGGTAAATTTAAATGGAAAGGATCCATTTCAATCCCAACTTCCATGAACTATTGTTTAATGACATTGCCAAGGTTGTTGAATTAACATTTTAGAGATAAGTGGCCACATTTGAAGGTGGAAAATAAATGGGCATTAAAGCCTCTTCAATTCCATATACCCCCACACAATTCTTCGTTGGCATAATATTTATCAAGTTTGAGGGGATGGACTAGCAAACTACATGTGTTTTTCTGTGTCCTTTAGCCTAGAAAATTCTCCTAGTTTAAGGCCTCTTGAGGCCTCTTGCTTGTAGGTTGTAACCCTGTATAGTTAATTGTTGTAAACAAATTCTTAATACAACAAAAAAGATGCAATAACATACACACACATTAACATGTGATTTTACCTTGGAAACCCAAATTAGGAAATCTTGAAAGATCTTTTAGTATATATTAATCTTTACAGTATGTTAACACTATATATATATATATATATATATATAATTATATATATATAAAACATAAATCGTTAAAAGAAAAAACCACCATGCACCACAAAATCATTAAAAGTGAAAACTATGTATTAAAAACCACCAAAAACGAATTCAAAAATTCTTAGGGGCATTGCCATCAAACCCCCACACAAGGGGCTTCCGCCCCCTCGTTGGATCTAGCATAACGTACAATGGGTGGAGGTAGTCATGCAAATAATATAACACATAACTAGCATTCTCTCATGTGTTGTTTTCTTCGCATACAACAAGTCACAAGGGTACATGATCAACAATCTAGAGAAATAATACCCATTGCTTTTCCATAGCAAGAGAATATCTTAGTGCTCACAGATTTTGTTAATGAATTTGTAACATTATTCAAAGTATCCACCTTCACCAACGACACCTTTTGTTATTCAATCATATCTCTCAAAAAGTGATAATGAACATCAATATGATACATTGGGTTCTTTGCTAGGAAGATTGCACTATGACACTCATATCTATATGCACAATTCATTGTACCAACCCAATACCTAAACACAATCTCTATAACCACATTTCTTCCTTTCTTGAATGAATGGCTACCATGTATTCGTCTTTTGTAGTTGAGAGTGCCACTACAAGATGTCTCTTACACATTTAAATAATTGTTCCTCCAAGTAGGTTAAACAAATACCCACTTGTAGATCATTTTACATCTATACCTCCACCCTAGTTTGCATCAACCAATCCATGTATGTACAACACTCTCCAATCATGGTCTTCCTTGAAAGCACAATCTATAACTATTAATGTCATGTAAAGACTTGAAAACCCTCTTTATTGTTGTCCAATGTTCCTTCCCTAGTTTTGACATATACTTGCTCAATACTATCATTGCATGTGCAATTTCCTATCTAGTATAAACCATTGCATACATAAAACTCCCAACTACAATGACATATGGAACATGGGACATGTCCCCTTCCTCTTCCTATCTCTTGGAATATTATTTTTTAGATAACTTTACACCTATAGGAATAAGGGACTTTATTGGTTTACATTTCTGCATATTAAACCTACACAATATTGTCTCAATGTATTTCCTATGATTTAACTAGAGTTTCCTATTTGCCCAATCTCATATAATTTCCATACCAAAAGTGAAATTTGCAACACCAAAATCCTCATGTCAAATTTAGAGGACAACCAAGTTTTCACTTTCTGGATTATTTCCTTGTCATTTCAAATTAACAACATATCATCCACATACAAAACCAAATAAATAAGATGATCACCAACTAATTTGAAATACACACAATGATCCACTTTTCTCTTTGTGAATCCATATCCAAATATATGTGTGTCAAATTTTTGATACCACATTCTTGGTGATTGTTTTAACCCATATAGGAACTTTGTCAGCCTACATATTAGCTTTTTCTTTCCCTTCATTGTAAAGCCTTTTAGCTACTTCATGTAGATTTCTTGTTCAGTATCCCATTGTAGGAATATTTTCTTCACATCCATATGTTATACTTCAAAATCAACAATGAGAAGTAAAACAAATCCAATAGAAGTTAACTTGGTAATAAGGAAAAAAATCTGACTAAACTCAATTCACTCTACCTAGGAATAACATTTTACTATTAATCAAACTTTGTATTTCTCCACTTTCCCTTTTGTAATCAACTTCTTAAAAACTCATTTGCTACCAATTTGATTTCTTCTAGCTAGCAACGTCACTAGAGGCCAAGACTCATTTTTGTCTAAGGTTACCATTTCTTCAACCATGGCCTTTTTTGTAGTTTTCCAACCTCTCAATCCACCTCCCCCCTAATAATTCCAAGATCATCATTAGTAATAAACAAATAAAAATGTGAATAGAAATTAGGTGGCACATGACTTTTTAACTACCTTCTTCCCCCAATCGATACCCTTAGTATCAGAGTATGTGGTTCTTCTTATTCTAATTTATGTTCTTATGTAGAGTATGATTCATCATCCTTCAATTCAAAAACTCTATCTTCTTTAATTATTTCTCCATTGGTAGGATTTCCTCTTTGAAAACATCTTTGATTTCTTTAAATACTGCATCTAACTGTGCACAAGCCTCTTAGTTTCTTAGTTCTAAAGCTTATAACATTTTAGGAAATTTGTATATATCCAATAAAGATACACTTCTCAAATTTCTTATCCAACTTACTCCTATTCTCCTTTTGAATGTGAACATAAGCATCACAACAAAATACTCTAACATGTTTAAGAGAGGGTTTATTACCAGTCCATACCTTATATAGAGTCTTGTCATCCAACATTGATGAGGGTGATCTATTTACCAGACAACATGCAATGTCCATTGCCTCTACCCAAAATTATTGTATTAACGCAACATCATTGAGCATGATCCTTACTTTCTCCATCAATGGTGCATTTATCTTTTTGGAAATTTCATTCTGTTGAGGTGTGTATGGAGTAGTATTTGGCTTTGCTGTATTACATTTCTTACATAATTCTTTGGATTTCTTCTTACAATATTATCCACCATTATCTATCCTCAGTACCTTAGTTTTACTCTTTGTCTAATTTTCCATAAGAGACTTAAACTATTTGAATTTGTCAAAAACTTTAGGATTCTTCCTAAGGAAATAAATCCATGAATTCCTCAAGAAGTCATCTATAAATGAGACATAGTACACATATTTACCCAGTGATGGAACTGACATAGGTCCAAACACATCATTTCATACCAACTGCAATATTCTCTCTGCCCATATAGCATCAGAAGAGAATCTTATTTGATCCTACTTCCCATATCAATAGTGTTCACAAATATCAAAATTCAGAGAGAAATTGGACATACCTTCCACCATACCATTACTATGTAGTACTTGAAGGTCCTTCTCTCATATGTCCCAGTGTTGATGGCACAACATAGTTTAGAAACTGTAGGATTTTTTTCTTCTTCAAATCCACTCTCAAGAATAATGAAATTGTTGCACCCATCAATAACAATGTTTCCCAACATCTTATACATATTCCAATCTAAAATTGTATGTGCACTACGCGTCTAGATGAACCATGGGCAATCAATTATATAACGTGTATTCTATATGTTCTCTCGTTGCATGTGGGATAAATCACACAAACATAACACCAATTGCTCAAGGAAAGTATCCAAAACCAAGCCACAATTAGTTCCATGTTTCACGCATCGAACATTGAGTTTATTATTGGAAATACAAGCGCCATATTACAACAAATTTATATGAAGTCAAGTGTGCTAGTTAAGGTTCAATGCATTCTAATATTGATCAGTATTGATGGAGGGTTTCAAATGCAAATAAAAATAATACACAAAGTGAAAATCAGAACGCTAAAACTCCATGTTTTATTCAGATTTACAACATCCTTTCAAAGCGTGACAAGTTGTTACAATGATGGATCAAGGCACAATGTATTGAAAGGTTTTGAATGTATGGGGTTTGGGTGAATTTATTTTCAACATTTTTGTTGATAATTTTGTTGGATAGAAATTTTCTATCACAAAATGATTCCTGCTTTGATTATCCTTTGAGAGAAGTGCTCACTACTAGGGTTTAGTTTTTATTATTGAAGATATTAAAAAAATTCATATCATGGTTTCAAATTTCATGGTGTTATTATTAAAAAGACGTCATAAAACCTCATAAAGTTTTCTCGCTTTAAATTGCTTTTATTTGATGCCACAACAATGAACATATCCTATACGATATCTTATGATGGATGTAGCTATTAAGTGTTTGTAATTTTATGAAAGAGATTGTAGATGTAGTTTTTGACTCCCTTCTCTATGGCTTGCTGTTGTCTACAAATATCGCCCTTGAATTGCTACAACATCTAGATCATATGAAGTTGTGTCAATTTACTTAAAACACTCACAACTTTTAATGGATGGCATTGGCACTTGAAAATCGATGACTCAGGTTTAATTATCCACCCCTAGCGCATTCGATTTTTAATGCAGAGGGGACGAGGGCGTGCAATTGGAAGTTTTTTCCAAACCATTTTCGGCAATGTGACATGCACATGTGAAGTGCACAACCTCTCAATTTAAAACTGCTTACTTCCTAGACCCCCCGGATTCCACTACATAATTTTTCAATACATTGTATGATCCCTACAAAGAGGGCACAAATTTTGTGCATAGGTATTCATTCAACCTTCGCCATGGAACACCCATTGTAGTTTTCATGGACTCTGGATGAATATACATGACTCTGATACCCCCAAATAGCTTATGAAGCCTTTGGAACATGTTGTGGTAAAACACAACTCCCCTATTTTTGACTTGTTCACTTCAAATAATGGGGACCCTTTCTATAAAAATTTTGGCTAAACACCTTTTAGGATTTTTGTTAAGTTGATTATCTTACGCTTTTGTTAATTTTTCATTTTTTTTAGACTTTCGTTTTTTATTGCTTTGTTAAAATTGATTTTTATAAGCTTCCCATTGATACTTGTTTTGCCTCATTCGGTCAACTGGTTTGTAAATGGCACTCCTTTGAAATCTAATCATTTATGTCACTGGGTTAACTGGGTTAAAAATGTGTAAAATATACAATATGTCATTTTTGTAAATAAATTAGTTCATTAATGCGTTTATTTTAAATTTTAATCCCTAGTTAATTATTACTAACATTTTTCATTTTTTTACTTATGCAGCGAAATTATGAAGCATCGGGATTTTAGTAATTTACTCCAATTTTCAAATAAATTAATAATATCTAAAATTCAAAATGTCAAAGTGGCTGTAGTTTATTTTTATTTTTATCAAAATCGGCTGTAGTTTAGAAAATTTCATAACTTAAATAAACCTCAAAAAAAAAAAAATGAATCTTAAATTAATTAAAAATATAAAATATAATTAATTAAAAAAAAATTAATTGGATCACATCGTGGGTTTTCAAGTAATGCATTTTCTCAAAACCTGTTGACCTCCATTCCCGATCGCCGATATGCGATGGCCTAAGGAAGTCGAAGGCATGGAGGCATTAACGTATGTTATGTTTGAAGTTTTCAAGATTACTCCATACGTATGAGTAAAAGAAGGATTACTTAGTTATAGTTTTAATATTAAAATAAGTTTTAAGTTTTAATATTTAATTTAAATTAATTAATTAATATATAATATAATTAATTTAAATAAATTAAAATTATTTATTATTAGATAAGATTAATTAATAAATAGTTTATATAAATAATTAGTTAAATTTATGGTTAATAATTAAATCAATATTAATTATTAGATAATTAGAATCTAATTTAGGATTAGATTTTTAATTAAAACTCTGATTTTTAGCCCAACAACAGAATTTTCAGATTTATGCTAGATTTGACTCAACAACTTTGAAAGCTCATAGATTGAGTTTTATTTGGCCAAATGAGGCCCAGGATGGCTCATTGGAAAGATAAAATCAAGAAGAACATTTTTGAAGAGGTTTTACAAACAGAGTTAGTCATTTATTGGGTCGAAAATCAGGCAGAAGATCAAGCTCCGAATTTTTAAAACAAATCAATTTTCTGAGTTTTATTTTCTGCATTTTCATTTGTTTAGGCCTCTTCTGAATGCAGATACATTCGTCAATGATATCCTTGGCCAATTAAACCATCCCAGCCATCAATAGAAAGATTATATTTTATCTTCAATTATTTAATTAATTGCATTTGATTGGATTTGTTTTAATGTCAGAAATGGCATTTTGATTTTATTATTGTATCTTAATTTATTTTGATTTCTTTTTTGCAGGAAAACAGTAGAAGAGATATGGAGAAAAAGATCTCAATCAATGAGAATACTCCAACAATTAAAGATGGGAATTTTGAGCAAATAAAATTGATTGGACAAATTTTTCTTCAACAAACTTTCCTCTCAAAAATACCTTTGGAAATATTATAAATGACAAATTGCATAATGTAAAATGGGCTGCTCTCCTTTACAATTTTGGAATTCTAAAAGCACTTCTGTACTAGGGATTTGGAGTTGTAGGTGGGAGGAGTGGAAATCTCAAATCTGGGGATTATTGAGGTTTTTCTTTACATTTCAAGTTATGTATAATGAACAAAGTTTGCACTATTGTAGCTCTGGTTTTGAAAGCAGAAGCTCAAGCATTGTAAAGGACTATTAGAGTCTGGAGCTGGAAATATGGATTCAATAAATTGGTATTTCGAATACTATTGTTTTAAACGCTGGTTTCATTTTATGATAACATAATTGTGTCAATTTAATTACATATTTGTGCACTTTTGTCGGTATGGGTAATTTGTCTCTATTTTATGTTATTATTTATCTCTACTCTTGTGGGCTGAATTCTGATTTCTGAGTAACTATTTACTCATAAATCCATCTTTTAATACTATTTTAATAAATAGTAATATGTTGAGAACTTCTTCCGCATATTATTGTTTAATAATTCAAGTTACTGATTAAATTATCAAAATCATTTTGAGAACTTCTTCTTGAGTGTTGTTTGATTTTTATTTTTATTTATTTATTTATTTATTTTTATTTTTTTCAGTTAAGAGGTCTCAATAGGATGTGTTTTGGTATCCATAATGTCAGTTAATTGAACTACTTAATTAACTTGATATTCATTATAAACAAGACATGTTTAAATCCCAATACTTTAAATATCTTTCTCTTGGTTGAGTTAGATCTATATCTGCCTAATTGAGATAGGATTAAGATAGTTCTTTTTTCTTGTATCTTAGAATAAGTTTGCATTTAGATTAATTTCTACATCCTTTTAAGTCCTCTTCCCAAAGAGACAAACTTTAGTAGTGGATTGGCTAAGCCCCAAATCAACTAAAGATCACTTTCTTCCCTGATCAGTAAGAGGGTTGATCTGATGTCTCTTCTCTATTGGTGAATGAAAGTCATATTTTAAAGCCATTGAAGATTGAGAGAAGGTAACTGGACTTAATTGAACCAGTCGGAACCACCATTCCAAACAAAAAAGGAGCTGCTTTAAGGTCTGAACCAAGTGGTCATCCCCCATGTTGTTGCAACGATTTTCAAGGCTTCAAGAGAACACAACACCAACATATTGGCTGCTATGACCATAGGTTGGGACAAGAAAGTGTGTCAAGGTCATCTGTGACCACTTAGAATTAACAATGAAGACAGGGAGAATGAGGGAGATCTTACAATGGCAACATCATTAGTAACCCTAAGGCAATGGTCTTCATTGTGAAGTATGGCACTAGGATTGTCTGTGTTGCAATGAAGAAAGAAGACATAAGACGAATTGAATTGCCACCTATGGTACCAGACAAAGAAAAGGAAGAGAAGTTTCTTATGACATTTACAATATCTGTGGATGCAAAAGAGGGCACAACTACTAATGTATCAACAAGAGACAGGGCGAAGACAATTTTGGCCCTTGCATCTCTAGATTCTAAACGTGGTGATTTTAGGAGACCTAACCATACATTTTTGTTGAAATATAGAGGAGGAGTCCTAAAAAGAGTTGGTCATATAGAAGCATTTGAAAATATGGTAACACTGGAAGGATTAAATCTTATTGTAGTGATTTGTGAGATAGTTGATAATAATGGTTTAATGGCTTACTTACCAAGGTTGTGATAATTTGCAAAGGAGCATAATTTACCACTTATATCTATTGCAAATCTTGTTAGGTATAGGAGAATTGTTCACATGTGCATATGAGGCATGCAAGTCATGGTTGCATCTGTAGGTGATTCTTGTTGCATTCTTGAATCTCCCAGAGGGTTGGTCTCTCTTTTAAGTGTTGATCACAGGTTTGAGGCCAATCTTGAAGAGAAAGAGCACATAATGGACAGTGGTAATGAGATTAGTAGATTGAATACTGATGGTGGAGCCGAGATTAGACCATTGAGATGTTGGTTAGGAGATCTTTGTCTGTATGGGTCTATTGGGTATTTATTATTATTATTATTATTATCTAATTCTAAGCCAGACACCAAATTGGTGTGTCTATGAAGGAATATATATTCTATCGCTCTAGTTTTGAACCTGTGACCTCTTAGGAGGAAACACATGCTCTTAACCATTAAGCCCACTCAAACTGTATACTTATGGATGTGAGTGAGTTCATTGTACCTATACCTCATGTAAAACAAGTGAAGCTATCGAATGTTGGAGCATGGCTTACCATAGCAAATGATGGCGTTTGGGATGCATTGAGTTCTGAAAAGGTGGCAGATTGTTATTGATACTTTCCAGCAGAACTTGTTGCAAAATAATTTATAAAGGAGGCTTTGAGGATAAGAAGACTTAGGGATGACACTACATGCATTGTATCAGATTTGATCCCACCTAACAAATTTGACCACTAAATCTAGTTAAGAAGGCAGATAAATTTAAGTATTTTTTCAGAAGGAAATCTATTGATTCATCACCAAAGTTAGTTGAAAAGCAACAAAATATAGACAATATCTAGGAAATCTTAGAGAAGGGGTCATCAATGCTCGCTAAAATCATTGGAGAAATTAAAATCATTCATTGGTTACTTAGGGTTTTGAAGCAGTCATAGAAGTATGATGAAAATGGTGCAATCACAAATGTATGATGAAGATGATTGCGGAAAATATATAACTAACTATGGTGCCAAATATGTATTTTCTTCACAGTTGGTGGCATATCTATAAATGCTCTTAAAGGCACAATCATTTTCTATGGACATAAGAAGACTACTGCAAGTGAAACCAAATCAAAATATTGACAATATCTAGTAGCAAAATATAGATAATATCTAGGAAATCTTAGAGAAGGGGTCATCAATGCTCGCTAAAATCATTGGAGAAATTAAAATCATTTGTTGATTACTTAGGGATTTGAAGCAGTCACAAAAATATGATGAAAATGGTGCAATCACAAATGTGTAACGAAGATAATTGCGGAAAATATATAACTAACTATGGTGCCAAATATGTATTTTCTTCACAATCGGTGGCATATCTATAAATGCTCTTAAAGGCACAATCATTTGCTATGGACATAAGAAGACTACTGCAAGTGAAACCAAATCAAAATATTGACACAACAAAAAAGAATAATAACATAAAATTACAGTTGTTATGGATATGGATGGAGACTAAATTATATCTATACTTCAGGATGCAAACAAAATATCAAAAGGAAATTCAAAATACTATGATACTACATTCTCCACACCCTTGGGAACACAAAATTATTTTCCGAATTTTAAATTGAGAAGCAAGTTATTGATGATATGTTTGGTATTTATGATCTATACAGATATTTATTGACATTAAGTTAGAAAATGAGCTTGATAAATACCAAATGTGCTCTATAAACAACCCAGATGGAATTATACCTTTTCCTCCTCGGAGGGTTGGTGTTCCCCCTTGTATTTATTAATTGCAATGATTGGTCTCATGCATTTGAGAAAGTCCCTACAAGTGTAGTTTTGGAGAATATTGGAAAATGTGAGGTAGAGGTGTTGTTCATGATGGGTACAATGTTTACAATGTTTGAGAGCTAGTACTCAGATTATAACTACAACTTAAAGGTTTTTATACAAAGATGAAGGGCATTGTTTGAGGTATACCAAAAGGCTCCTTTGAAGGATTCTACATACAAGCTTGTTGCATAATCTCTAGCAATCATTTTGACGATCTGAGAACTAGTTTAAAACTTATAGAAATAAACATAAAGCATCCAGTTGTCAACAAAGTCAAAGGATCAAAGGCTTATTAGTTTGTGTAGTTGAGAACATAAGTTTCTTCCTTATGTCATTACTGCGAGGATAATTCTACGTCTGAATTTTGAAGTAGCTATTTGTGATTGATGGTTCAACCAAATCAACACACAACAATTAATCTCTCTCTCTCTCTCTCTCTCTCTCTCTCTCTCTCTCTATATATATATATATATATATATATATATATATATAAAACAAAGGAATAGTTATATATGACACCTTGATTCAACATTGCAAAAAATGAAAAGAATGTCACTTAGATTTATTTTATGTCAGTTGAACTTTCAACTTTTTGGGACTATTACACTATTTATTACAGTCATTGTGATAACTTTATGCTTTAGGAAGGGAACGACCAACTTGAAATTGTAAATACTTCATGGAATGTTGTGGATTCAACATCTTGAATTCCAAATATCACTTGCCAAATTGGATTGAGTTTGGCCAATTAGGTCTTGTTGTTCAGAGAGGGTTTGATTTTATTCTTGGTTAAATGGATTAAAAAAATATCTAGGTATATGAAAACCTTAAGGTGACCCAATCAATTGAGTAAGAACAGGGCATTCAAATCAATATTCCAAATTCCAAGGAAATGAATTGGTAGTCAAAGGATAAGATACACAAATAACAAAGAATTTGAAGGAGACAATTAATTTCACAAGTGTTAAAATATTACAACAATTTTATCAAGTCACCTGGTAGAAAATTAAGGATCGAATTGCAAATTCTTAGGCAATCTAAGACAAGTGGAAATTAGTTAGCACAATATCAAGAAATTTGAAGATTTTTTGCAGTTGCCAAAGAGAAAATCAGTGGTCAAACTTTGCTAGCAGTTTTGAAGGAGATTTGAGAAGATTTTTCAAGATAATAGTTAAACAGACAGCAAATAGTTTGAAGCCTCTTACAAGCAGTTGGAAGACTTATTCTATTTTAAATACTCTTGAAACATTCTATCTTTAGAAATTTGTAATAAATATTTTGAGGATATTTTGCAAACGGTTAATTTATCTATATATTTGATCATTTGTAATGAGAAAGGGTTGGTTTTTGAGTCTAGTAAGACACTCATATTTTTGTAAAGTCTGTAACTTTAGAATTTAATCAAGAGCTTTTGACTCCAGTTAATGACATAATTTGTTTCATATATATGTCCTTTTCTGTAATTGCATATATTTGAGGTTGTATAGAACACTAGGCAAGGCTAGGTTGAGTTTCAAATTCCCTAAAAGCCCACCACAAATTTATGTTCATTACTGAGTAGATCAAGGTGACAATGTGTCATGTTGATCCCTCTGCATCAATATATTATCGCTTCTATATAAATTCTTAGATGTATTGTTGTTAGCTACAAAGATTCTTCTATAAGCTTCTACTCTTGTTAGATAATTGGATATTCAAGGAGGATATTTAATTCTCTAATTTCTCTTTCATTCCTGTATCAAACTATTTCATGCTATGTTATTCTATCATAGTTGAATGTCGGCACTTTGATTAGAAATCTAAAAGAGAGGGCTCTATTTGTTAAGTACGGATTTGAAACCTTAAGCAACCACCCTATACAGCAACCCCTATATCTAGCTATTGTGCTTCATAGGATGTTGTCCAGTAACAATGAACAACATTAAAGCCTCGTAACACTTGAGGGATCCCCCTCTGGTTCGGGGGCCAACTTGAACCTAAAGTTGGTTGAGTTGGTTTCTTGCCGCAGTTTCTAGCCAATATAATTACCTCGAGAAACAGATACAACAAATTCATCTCTTAGGAAAACATCATCGCCATCAGATCTTTCATACTCACAAAACCAATCCTTGTGAAGATTCATATGAAAGGATGCCCCTAAATGAATTAGTCATGCCTCATGATCTACATGTGTACTTGAAGAAGTAAAGTACACATTCCTTCCTTCATTTGAAGAGGTTTTTGCTTCTATAAAGGGAGTTTCATCAGATCCCTCCCCTTTCTCAGCAATTTTGGATCTACAATCTTTGTTGTAATGCCCTTCTTTTCCACATCTCCAACATACCTTTATGAGTTTTCCTTGAAATTTAGATCTCCCACTTGAGGAATTATTTTATTTCTATTCTATGAGTGTCCATTTATAAACAAGACATTCATATTTTGAATTTCCATGTTTTTCCATCTCATTTCCTTTGATAAAATGGATGAGACTATATATTCAAAACTTAAATTTGTTGCATTTCTACCTATGGAAACAACCAAACTATTCCATGAGTTTGGTAAATAATAAAACAAAATGATACACTTATGTTCATCCAAAATCTTAATATTAATAGATAATAACTTACTTACCATAGTATTGAAGGCATTTAGATGCTTTGTCACCAAGTCTACATCTTCCATCCTCATGCTATACAAAATTTTCTGTAGAAACAATTTGTTCACAGGGACTTAAACTGATAAAAATTCCTTAAATTGTTCGACAATTCCTTTGTCATAACTTCTCTTGAAACACTTAGTAATACGTATCTAAGAGACACAATTGTATTATACTCTTGGCCTTTCAATCCAACTTGGTCTAGTCTTTTGTCAACATCTACATTGGTACAATACCCAGATCTATTGATCTTTGTCCACCAACAAATATTCCATTTTGAGCTTCCATATCCCAAAACTCTACCCATTGATATTCTTGATCTTTATCTTTGAACTGTTGGCCATTTTCTTTCACCACAAGAATTAATTCTACATATATATGTTTATAACAAGGTCTACCACAAGCTAGAGAAAAACCCCTTAGCCACAAAATCACCCCCTTGAAGCTAAAACTACTCTAATACCAAGTGTAGGTTTTAACCATGTACAATTAATCGTTGTAAATAGATTCAAATAAAATAGAAAAGATGAAATTGAAAACACACAAATTAACACATGTATTTTACCTTGGACATTCAAACTGGTAAACCAGAAATATTTTTTAGTATATATTCATCTTCATAGTATTACTATATCATAGATATGTCTTGTGGCATCCATAAACCACTAATCCATTTACCCTAGATTAAAATACAATTGTACTTCCTTAACCAAAATTACAAAATCATGGGCCAAAACAACCATGCTCCACAAAATTGCTAAAAGTGAAACCATGTGCCAAAAATTTCCAAAAACCTATGTAAAAAATTACCCAAAACATTTTCAAGGGAATAATCCCCAAACCCCCACACAAGGGGGCATAAGGCAGACACAATGTACAATGCATGGAGGTAGTTGTGCAAATAATATAGGACATACCCAACATTGCTCTATGTTGAAAGAGGGGCGGTGAAGATTAGGATAGAATTTGTGGTGTAGCTTTTGCACCTTGGTTATAGTATCTATTTAGATTTTGAGCTATGTGCATATTCTTTATGTTGGCTTGAATATTTTGTCTTGGAAAGAAGAAATCATCAACATGTGCCATGGGAACTCAAAATGACATGTAATATGTGAAGTTTATGGTGTTTATCAATTTATGTTTGAATGAAGGGGTGGAGGTAAGATTGGAAGATATTTTTTTTTTAGTTGAGTCTGATGTTATGCATAGGAAAATATTTGGTTCAAATATATATGTAAGTTCTCTCGCAAATAAAGATATGCAACTTGAAAATTTCATGGAAGAGAAGAACCAAAGGTTTGAAACATTGCAAGAGAATGTGGGTTTGGTATGGTCTAGCCTCCTTAGTTAGTGCTTTGAAGGATTGAGCTGAGTACTTTTGCTAGACCCCTATAGGCTATGGTATATCATGAATTATAGCACCTGACACTCCTTTACTATCATAGTTCCCTCACTTTTTGCCAATTGGATGCCAATTTCCTATCAATTTTGTAGTATCAAGCATTTGGGTTTTACGTTGCTGCAATATTGATCAGTTGGGTGATGGAAAATAGTGGGTGGCGATTTTCAAGTCATTTTATGGACATTTTGGTGTATAAATTTAAGAAACTAATTGCAAATCTGAATTTCTCTAGAGAAAATAACCAATTAAAAAAAAAATCGTTTGAATCGAAGTTAGAATGGAGGAGATCTCGTTGATTTAAAATCAATTAATTTTCAGAATTTTTTGTGATGGTCGGAAATTTTGTAGCAAAAATATGAGTTACATAGTGCCTAGATTATTATTCCAGTGGCCTAGGAAGATGTAGAGTATCCATTCCATTTCCAAAAATAGGTTAAAATAAGAATTTTGATCTATATTGGCCGAATTGTAACCATTTCAAAATTTTTGCCTCAAAGTAAGTGATTTTTTAAAAAACCCATCATTGCAGTCATACTAATTTTAAATAAGCCGAAATTGTTGACCTGGGAAATTTTATGGTAGCTATAAGGGATCAAACTATGGAAAACCTCAAGAAAAGGGTGACTTCCATAGAATACAATCTCACTTCCTCAATCATAGAAGCAATTACGGATGCCCTAACTCTCATTACTTCATGTCTGGATTCTATAGAGAGGCACCTCAAGGATAAAGCACCCATAGGGGATGAGAACAATGAAGACATCCACAAGGAAGGAGCATCCAACCATCTTAGATATGAGGGGTCTCATAATTTCATAGGAGGTCACCACTATTCTAGCAGTAAGGCACCCAAGCTTGACATGCACAAATTTGATGGTTCCAACCCGGTCATGTGGGTAGCACAAATGGAACAATATTTCCAACTCAATAATATCTTATACGATGAGACCAAACTACATGTGGGAGCCCTATACTTAGACCAAGAGCACTAACAGTGGTGGCAATGGCATAAAAAATGTTACACAGGAAAGCCAACTTGGAATATGTTCTCTAAAGCCATTCGTGCCTGTTTTGATAGGAATACTCACTTTTTAGGTCACCTCACTAAACTCAAACAAACTGGTACAATGCAAGAATTCATCACGGCATTTGAACAACTAGCCATCCAAACTTAGGGACTAGGGAATGACTTTTATATGGAATGTTTCATTAATGGCCTCAAGGAAGCCATCCAGGTATAGGTTTGAATGCACACACCCGCTACTCAGTTGGAGGATTTCCATAAAGCTTAAGACATAGAAGTTGTTATTAAAGCACAAGCTAGTCATTTGTCATTCCCATCAAAGGCATGTCCGAACCCTACTAGTGGCCTCACCCAAACCCTTAAGGTTCAAAAGGTGTTTCTAGCTAAAATGGTCGATAGGAGAAGACAAGGATTGTGTTGCTATTGTGGTGAGAAATATTCACCAAGCCATAAGTGCAAGGAACAAAAGTTCTTTCAAATGAGGTTCCTTTAGCTGAAGTGACAGGGGAGGAGGAAGCATAACCTAAAATGGCCACTGAAGAAGTAGCATATACAACAACGACACCATAAGAACCGATTATTTCACTTCATGCACTAGTAGGAATTTCTTCTCCATAAATGCTTAAAATAAGAGGCTTTTGTTGAATTTAAGCTTCTGTAATCCATATCTAGTTTTTTAGAAGATTCCTTTGGTGGAGATCACATTATAATACTTTTTTCGACGCGTTTTGAACCAACGAGTATGGTTCATCGTCAGGACAAGTTGAAGAATCAGATCATGGCTGCATGTTAAATAGGGTGAGAAGATCTTCCAACGGCTAAATATGGCTAGGAAATAGCTACATTGGACTGGGTTTTACTGAGAAACGGTTAAATTTGACTGGCCAATTTGATTGGACCGAGGGAAGGGGATATGAAAAGTTTTTTTTTTTTTTTTTTTTTTACCAAGAGTTGTTATATTTATTACCAAAGTTTGAATAAAGGTAAAGTTTGAATTTAATAATCAAGAGTATGAATCAATTAGTTATTAATAGGCCTATTTCCCTAATTATAATTATATAAATAAATGGTTAGTTAATTAATAAGTAAGTTAGTTTTTGTTATATTTATTACCAAAGTTTGAATAAAGGTAAAGTTTGAATTTAATAATCAAGAGTATGAATCAATTAGTTATTAATAGGCCTATTTCCCTAATTATAATTATATAAATAAATGGTTAGTTAATTAGTAAGTAAGTTAGTTTTTATATTTATTTTCTAAAAAATGTAGTTGTTTTGAAATAACTACCAAGACCAATAAAACAAACATTAGCTATTAATCTAATAGGAAAAAAACCATATCAAAACTGTTTCTTTGATAATTGAATTCATAATATGGAATAATAAAATAATTGTATGTGTATTATGAATTTAATTATTATATATAATTGGTAAGATCAATAACCTTAAATAATAAATATATATGGAATGATATATAAATATAAATATATAAATAATTAGTTAGTTAGTTTATTACTCAAGTTAGTTTCCTGTTATATAATAAAATACTTGTAAGAATTAAATCCCAAAAGACCTATTAATAGAACCTATCTCTACTTAATAAAACTAAAAAAATAAAAAACATAAATTAATTGATTATAATAATAAGCATATATATATATATAGAATATATATAATATAATATATATATATAAAATTAAAAGTTTATTGAACCTAATAAGTTAAATAGTGGATCACTAAATAAGAGGCTTTATTAAGCATAAACTAGTGGTGGTGTTGCTTGGCAGTGGAAACACACATAAAGTTTGTCCATAGATGGGTACCTGAGGTTGTTCATTGTTTTGTGAGGGCAATATCCAATTTTCAAATCCTCATAGTTAATGGGGGGGCCATGAAATGTGAAGGGCGTTGTGAGAACAATAAGCTCCAAATGGGGGATTATCACCTTAAAACCAACATGTTTTCCATTGAAATGGGATATTGTGACATCGTCCTTAGATATGAATGGATTAGAAAACTAGGACCAATTACCATAGACTTCCAGGAGCAATATATGACTTTCAAGCAGAATGGACACACTCTTACACTCAGGGGACTCCATGCAGGCTCTCCTACTATCATTAATTCACATCAAATGGAGAACCTCTTAAAAAGGGGCCACCATGGGGTAGTTTCTAAATTCAATGAAATCCAAGGCATTGAATATAGCCATACCACCATTCATCCAAATTTGCAATAGGTGTTAGGTAATCACCAAAAGGCATTTGAAAAACCCAAGGTGCTACCCCCCTCGTGTGCTGAGAATGATCATAGAATTACTTTGGTTCTTGAAAGCTAGCCGCTAAATTTTCACCCTTACAGGTATCCATTCACACAAAAGAATGAGATTGAAAATATTATTCGATAGCTACTAGAGGCAGGCATTATTTGTTCCAACATAATCCCCTATTTGTCCCCAGTGATCATAGTCTTCAAGAAATATGGGATGTGGCGTATGTGTCCTGAATTTCGGGCCCTCAACAAGCTCACCATCAAGGATAAATTTCATATTCCAATGGTCGATGATCTCCTTGATGAACTACGTGGCGCCAAATTCTTTACCAAGTTGGATCTTTGTTAGGGGTATCACAAAATCATAATGAATGAATGTTAGGTCCCTATACTACTAGTGTAACCCCTTATTGTTATTAGTGCAACCCCCTTATTATATTATTGTGCCCATATAGTCCCCATGTTGTTGTTATTAAGCCCAATAGAATCCCACTATTTTTATTGTTGTGCCCCTACAATATTATTGTTATGTAGGCTCTGATTGTATTGGGACCCCTTAGACTCCTATATATAGAAAGGAGGTCTTGTCATTTGTATCATCGAAGAATTGTTCATTTGTGTAATGTAAAAGAGGTTTCCCCCTCAAAGAGGCTAATTTTGAAGTTGTTGATCTATATTTTCCATCTTTTTGTGAGTTGGTTTCATGACATTTGGTATCAGAGCTTTGGATTCTAGGGTTTCGCTGCTCCAAACAGGTGATCGTGGAATTTTTGCTATAAAATTTTCGCTACGAAGTTTCAGAAGCTAAAAAAAACCCGAGCCGAAATCGCTCTAAACCTCGGGTACAAATTTCAGATCTTGTCTCGTTATAGTTTTGGAGATATGACCTGAGCAAGTTAGGGTTTTTGCAAGCTCCATAATTCCATCTCAAACAGGTCATCGTGGAAAGTTCACTATAATTTTGTTTCTACAAATGTGCAAGCTTTGAAAATAAAACCCATTTGAGATGAGATCTTGGTGAAGCTCAAGCCCAAATTTCAGATCTTGTTTCACTATATTTGCAGAGTTATGGTCCAAGAAATTTAGGGTTTTTACATGCTCCCGAATTACATCCCAAACCAGCAACCTCGGGAAAATCGTCATAACTTTCTCTCTGAGCATCAGATTGAAATTTCGTAAGAAGTTACAGAAAGAGTATGACTGTAATTCTCTATGTATCATTTTCAGGTCCTAAGGTCGAAACAGTGACATGTGACACTTCGTACAAGTTCGCTCTACTGAAAAAGTATATCATCAGGCGATCTTGGGAGATTGGGCATAACTCTTTCTTGGAGAATCCAATTTCTACCAGACTTGTGGAATTCGAAGGAGGACGCAGAGGGCTATTGTAGGTCACAATTACAAATCTTGGAGATCCAAACTTTCATAGATACAATAGATTCAGATCGAGATCGTAAAAGAAAGAAAAAGAATAACTCGAATCAAGAAAATAGAAACACCTAGTAATCAAAATTGGATGGATGATTTGAAGAATGAGATCGAAGCTAGTATAAATAGTTTTATCTATGCCATGGAAGATGATATTGATGGTATGAAAGAATATTGGAAGAAAGGAATCGAATATTTGATGAAAGACATGGAAGGTTTCAAGGAGGTGGGACAAAGCTGCTACAAGAAAGGCCTCCTAATGGCGAAAAGGTAGTAAATGAAACTCATGATGAGAACAAAAGTAATGTTAATCATGATTTCATAGAATCTAACGTTGGATTGATGACCCAGCATATTCCAAAGATAGATATGAGGAAGTTTGATGGCAAGGATATCGTAACAAGGATACTACAGATGGAGAAATATTTTGATCTACATAATGTGCAAAACATGCAAAAGGTATGTATTTCATATTTATATTTAGAACTGAATCAGTTTGTATGGTATAAAGGGATTTGTTCTCATAAAAAAATTGTTACCTGGTCAATTTTCATGGAGGAAATGATAGCACATTATGAGGATACAAAGAGAAACACCTTCTTTAGCCAATTAATAAATCTCAAACAAAAGGGTTCAATGTGAAAGCACATTGAGGACTTCCAAAACTTGAATAGGGGTAAATCATATTCCAAAGAAGCATAGGATTGAAGTGTTCACAGGTACTTTAAATGGTAACATCCAACATGAGTTTTTCCTTTGGGAACTTGATTCGTTAGAGAAGGTATACATGTTGGCAAAAAAATTTGAAAGCAAAATTATGGCAACAAGGAAGCCTACCACTCATAACTATAAAGATGGAACTGTTGTTGCTCCTAGCCTTTCACCACCTACAAGGTTGACACCAAAACAATTGGAAAAAAAAGAGAAAAAGGGATTTGTTACAATTGTGATAGAAAATACACTAAAGGTCATAAGTGTGCTGAAAAAAATTAATTTACATAGATGGGGAAGAGGAGGAATAAAAGGAACAAGAAACATCAAAAGAAGAGGATATACACCAGGAACCAAACCCAGAGAAAGAAGAAATGAATTTGACCATTTCTTGTAATGCATTAACATGCATTACCACTCCTCAAACTCTCAAGATAGAAGGACATATAAAGAAGAAAAAGGTAATAGTGTTGATTGATTCAGGTAGTACCCATAATTTTATTCATTGTAATATAGCCAAGGAATTGAATTGCTTCCTATATCCAGCACTAGAGTGTCAAGTAATGGTTGCAAATGGAGGAACCATAAATTTCTCTGGAAAGTTCTATAATATCAAGTTATCCATGGGAGAATATGTCTCAAATAGTCCAATGCTTTCCATTATAATGGGTGGTGTAGCTGTTGTACTAAGACTCCAATGGCTATAATCTTTGGGTATGATAGCTTTTAATTTTCAAGAATTTTTCTTGAATTTTTTTTGGGAAGGAAAGGAATTTGAATTAAGGGGTATCACAAAGAAACCGGGAAAGATAATCAGCTCTAACAACATGAAAAATATTCTAAAGAAAGAACAACGAGTCGTAATTGCACAATTATGGTCACTAGAGGTTCCCACATCGAAATCATCTATTTCTCTAGATCTCCAAAACGTTTTGCACAATCATTCCAAGGTATTTGAGACTACAAAAGGCCTCCCACCTATTCATGATCATGATCATGCTATTAATTTTATTCAAGGAAGTGTTCCCCCAAACATCAGGCTTTACATATATCCATATTCCCAAAAAAGTGAAATTGAATGTATGGTTGCAAAAATGCTAGAGGTTGGTATAATTCAACCTAGTCTGTTAGAGCCTAGATTTGCCTCAGGTTGAAGGAAGCCAATCCTAGGGTAACCACAAACCGAGCTTAACCTGGTAGCTAGCCCTACCAGACCGGGAGATGGCTCTCTCTTTTAGGATCTCAGTCATGGTGATTGGATTAGATAGGGATTTTAGGCTAGGTATAATAGCTCGAAAGGTTTTGATTGATTTTTTTGGTGTTTGCTGGATCAGATGAAGCTGGGCAGTTTAGGTCTGGGAAATTAGGTCAGAATGCAGGGTGTTCTATGGGGCAAGGTAGGTATAGGCTTTAGAACTTGAAATTAAATGAAGCGAGGTGTCTAAGATGGGTGAGGAGTTGAGGAGGGCATGTGGCAATCATGGATCCTTCTCAAATAGAAGAAAACATAGAATACTGAATGATTTCCCAAGGTAGAGCATTGCAAACAATGGATTCTACATATCTATCTTGATATCATTCAATTAGAAGCAGTGAAATAGATGATGGCATACATGAAATATGTAAAAAAATGATAAAAAAAGAAGAAACTATGCTAAAACAACATACCACGGGGATCCCATAAAAATAGCTACAATTCCTATTAATTTCCTTGTCAAACTGCTTACAATGGTGTACAATCAAGCTCAGAGCATCCAAGTGAGTCCAAACTCAACAAATGATGAAGAAAAAACATAATATAGACATCTAAACTACTTATCCTGACCTTCAGGGGTCGAATCCATGAGAAGAGGGGCTTTTTCAACCATTTCCCAACAAAGAACTGGAATATAGGCAGTCAAAAAACTTGCCTCTATAAGTAGGGAAACTGATTCATTAGCCTCAAAACCACCTCTAACTAATGAATATACCTTCTAACATTATTTTACCATCACATTTACATTCCATGTCATTAATTACATGAGTAAAATCATTCATGAAGAGAGAGAAAACAAATCCACAGTCAAACCAGGCAAAATTTTGATTTTCTGGGCAAACTGGTCAAAAGCGCAACACCACTTTCCACTTGCTTTTGGAGGACTTCCCCTTAACCAAATTGAGCCCAAGATAGCTCATTGGAAAGGTCTTCAAGTCTAGTTTCTATAAAAACTAGAATGTTTGAATTTAAAGGTCATTTGCACCCTCAAAACTTGAATCTCCCAAGACTTCTTCTGTGTGTCCAAAAAAAGGCAGAGAGGTCATTTTTTGGTAGTTTTTGGACCTTTTGGTGACCCAGATTTGCTCCAAAACTTCTGAAAATTTCCAGGGTGTATGTTCTCATCATGATGAATCCAAATATACAAACTTTTTCTCCATATGATGCTCTAAGAAAAAGCATAGCGCCGGTGGTGCTACGCTTCTGGGCCAGTTTTCTGTTTTGAAAATTTCAAAATTTGAAAAATGCAAAAAAAAACTCCAAAACTTGCCCAAATTTGGCATGGGACACCACCATCATCTGTTTTGATGTGCTAGTGAGGCTTCAGCTAATATTTCCAACCTATCTTGCTCTTTCTTGCCCTCTAAGGCTCTCCTCAACCTAGCTTTTAGCTTCCTAATCCTCATATTGCAGATTTTGTTGCGGGTCATGTAATGGTAGGCCTTGTGTCGAAGAATTTTCTTATCCCTGTTGGCCTTCTCAATTAGTCCTTCAAGATGTTTGTTGACCCTCTCAAGCCATGTTTCCCTATCATTTTCAATCTCTTGCTCAATGGAAGTCAAAGTGACATGAGCCTTTCATAATTTCAAGTTCCATGAGGACCTACTTATCATTCAACTATTTGTTCTCCTGCTCTAAATAAGTGATGATATATCTACCCCTTGCTATAGTGTCCATCAACATTCGAATGTGTGCATCCTTTTCCATCATAAGCATGTTTTGAGCTGTAGTTTCATCTTGGCTTTCTAAATCAATGATCTCTACTCCATGATGGGTATGGTGTTGTGGCTCATCATCATTATATTCTAATTGAAATTCCCTCTCTTGGTCATCATCCAAGTCGTCCTCCACTATCTTCTCCTTTCCTTTTCTCAACTGCTCAACCTGTATCTATTTCACTGACGAAGAAGGCAAAGCCCCTTCCACACCTTGTGGAGTAAACACCTGTCTGGCAGCTGCAAAAAACTTCCTTGACCCTCTTTGATATGTCACGAACATTAGTATCTCAGTAGTTTTTGTCTCTTGGTGTTCATCTCCTGTTTCCACAAGAGTTGAAGGCCCAACTGTCTCTTCATCATAGTCAGAATCACTTCCTCTGTCCATTGAACTAATTGTTTAATTGCACAAATGTTGATAATGTAGATGGGACAATGTAAATGGTGTGAAGGGTATACCATAGGGTTTATGAGTGAATGTATGTGGTTAGGACACAGACTGTAAGGGTGATAGGAGGGTTTATGGGACTGAAATGTAAGTGATGAAAAGAAGGTGAGGATGGAGGAAATGATAAGTGAAAGGCTTGAGTTTTGAGGCTAAACAATGAAATGGACAAAGAGATTAGGGTTTTAGTGAAATGAACAAGGAGATTAGGGTTTTAATGAAATTTGAAGTTTGGAGTGACTTTTGGCTTTGCTGGCCAAAGCGCAGCGCCACCCTATAGAAGTGCAATGCCACCTTCTCAAAGCGCAACACCTTTTGCAAGAAACTTTTGGAGGCCTTCCCGGTGTCCAAATTGGGCGTGTGATAGCTCGTTGGAAATATTGTTGAGTCTACCTTCCAAAAATCTTGAATTTTTCAATTTGGAGTTCATTTTCCCTGTCAAAAGTCCAATCTCCCAAGACTGGTCAAGAATGAGGCTGCCTAAATGAAGAGTGTTGTTGCAGTCAAATTTTGAAGGTCTTCTTCAACTCCAAATTGAGCTCATGATAGCTCATTGGAAATCTCTTTGTGTCTACTTATGAGTTGACTCGTCAAGAAAGTCATTTGGTCATTCCATCTAGGAGAAAAAATGATTTTACCAAGGTCACTCCAGAGGTACATTAACCCTCCTGAGGCAAATGATGTTTTCAACATTTATCCCAAACCATGAAACCTGTGTAAACACTGAAAGAGGTTTTTTGTCTTGGGTCAATGATGGACAAAAACCTCTTTCACTTTTGTCAAATTCATCTTTTCTTGCTCAGAAACACAGTTTGAAGAAAAATCGTCCCTTATGTGTAATGAATGGCTTGTTCCTTGGAATGACTTCTCGACAAATGATGGAGACCTGATGTTTGATGACATGAAATGGCCTTATACCTTTTGATATCTCTTATGCCCCCTCTTCTCAGATATCTTTGCTCCCATATCCAACCCTAGCTTAGTGGGAGAGGAATTTAGGGTTTTAGTGCTTGTTTCTCTTTTGCTTTTGCAGGTGAATTGGTGCTCATGATGACTTGATTTTTGCAGTGGCAGGTGCTTGGCAACATCATCAGATGCTTAGGAGAAGTTAGGAACCAATACTACATATGGAAACATAAAATTACATAAGAAATGAAGATAAAAACAAAATACCCTGTTTTCAACTCAAAACCTGTTTTGAGGTGAGAACTACATTAGGCTTTCAATATGATAAATTATGGCTTTACCAGTCATTATTGGCCTCCTCATGTCCTTGTTGATCATTATTGGCATGTAATTATTGGATTTGACCATGGTGGGACCCTAAAACCTAATCAGACCAAACCCTAAGACCTAATGAAATTAATGGCAAAGGGAACATGAGCCATGACTTAAATATATGGAAGAGGATTAGCAAGTACAGATCACGAGGGAAAATTGAAGTAAACCCTACCATCAATGAATCCATGACCTAATGGAATGCAAACTCATCAATATGTGACTCCTCCTATGAAATTCAAAAGAGCAGATTTTGATCACTGATGGCAGTGTGAAGACACTGACACTAACATTGGCTCCAATGGGGATGGTAGCTCCTTGGAGGTGCCAAGAACATCGTAGACCTAGTAGCCTTATCCATTGGGAAGCGGAGTCAAAACTTTTCTAAAAACTAAATACTGACAAAATACAAACTGAAACTGACTCAATACTAAAACACAACTGACAAACTGGAAAAGATGCTCAAAATGGAGCTTATTCAATGAAACCTATTTTAACTGTTCCATTCATCACCTGATCAAGTGAAATGAAACAACCAATGCAACCAAGTAAGCATTCTGGCTTCTATTTGAATTCTCCGCAAGTGCTTTCTTATGAACAACAAGAGAGAACTACTGAAAGGCAACTCCCATGAAAACTTGTAAACATATCCGTTGAATAATATGGATTATCTATCCGACTCCAAAAATACTGCATAAGGATCTTGAAATTCATGTGCACTGGGGCTTAGCTCATCCAATGGATTACTTTTCTTCTCCTCGTACCATGAAAGTAAACTTTCATCTGAGCTTTGTGACGAGACTCCTGCTGATAATGACAAAGAATCTGGTTGCTGGATCAAGTTTGTATCAATACTTTTTTCAAGCTCACAATTAGCTAACAGAGAAGGACTTTGACTGTAGACACCATCCAACACATCAGCTATTAGATCGTGAAAAAATTGAAAATACTGTTGCAACCCATTTTCTATTGGTTCCAATGAGATTGCATGATTTTCTGCAGGCTGCTCATTCGAAGAGATACTATGCAAAATTCCCTTCAAAAACTGAAATGATTCAAAACATAATGGTACAGAATGATCTTACATCATTTGATCATATGTTCCAGTTTTCGAGTCTTAATCTGCAACCTGACATTCAATGGCATTCGGAGGCTGCAAATCTGGATATGAGAAGTCTTGGACAAGGATTTCATCGCCCTCTAGATGGTCCAGATCAAAACTTATCGATGGTTGATTTCTGATTGCATGAAAGTTATCTCTGATGAACTGAAACGAAGTAAAACAAAAAGGCAAAGATCCTTCACTTACTTCAAAATTTTCCGCACTTTCCTCCTCACTTCCATAGCTGATATGCATCGACTGATCACTGTATTCGAGCTACTGAAAGTGAACTTCCTCCTTCCACAAACCAACTGCTCGTTTGTTTACAAGATTAGCTTCTTTTTGGAGAACATAATCATCATCATACTGATCAAACTTAGGAAAATCATCAGTATAAAACACACCATCAAGCATACATGTCAGATCAATAGATCTCTCTTCTCCAAGATGACCTATAAAACAATCATTATCAAATCTATGACAATTGAGATAAGAAAGAAAATGTTTTGGATCAACCACTTGTTCTTCTTCAATCAACGAGCCATGGTCTTGAACATCATACTCATTCCTTGTGGTGATCTTTTGCATCATCTCTTCCACTGCACTTACCAAAATGTCGAGCTTTACCTCTAAAGATGTCGATTCCTCTAGATGTACGTTCTTCATCTCTTCTTCCTTCAACTTTGCCCTTCTGATCAGTAGATTAGCCTCTACATCTAATGCATTGTTTTTCATCTCTTCAAGTGTTGCAAGGTTCCTTTCTCTCAGTTGAAACTCCATTTCCGGATCAAAGGCATCTTGGTAGGGAAATAGAGTGGATCCCGGAGGAGGTCTTATATTATCAAGCATCGAAAAATAAACTTGGTTAAATCTGGCAGAAAACTGTTGTACTATCTCCCCTGGCAGTCTTTTCAACTGGTTATATTCTTCTAGAATCAAGAAAGGGTTCTGTCTGACCACCCACTTGTCCAGGAAAACTTTGACAAACTGCTAGAAATCTGAGATACTTGCATCAGGTAGGGTTTTGAACCAACTCTTGACTTTGCCTTGCAAAGAAAGAGTAAAAAGCTTAATACTGACATCATCTTCATCAACTTCAAAAAGGTCAAGAAAAGACTCAAAATTTAATACATGTCTCTCAGCAGTGATATTTTCACATTCACCGTCAAATCTTGGTAGATATAGGTAATGATTTTTATGGAAAGCATGGGATATAGGAGGTAAAATCAAAGGCTTGTATCTATCTGGACTTTTACAAGGTATAGGGGTATATACAAAAGCTGTAGAATTAGTCTTGGTCTCTTTAGGCTCATCAGTTTGAAGATGGTCATCATAAGATTCAGAAGAAGGGTCTTCATCAAGATCAAAGGCATGCGAATATTTGGTATTCACAATCTTCAAAGGGAAATAATCAAATGAAGGTCTAGAATATTTTCTCAAATATGGTATACTTTGTAAAGCCTTCTTGACATTCTCAGGAAAAGAGAAGAAATAATTTATAAGAAAGAACATAATGTCTTGGAAGAAATTCCAACTTAAATATCTGATCTTTCCATATTGTCCTTTCATGTTTTTGCTGGTCAAGTTCATCCTCCAGTGGAGTCCTTGGATCTGACCTCGAATTTAGCCTTCCGGTGTCTGATCATTGTCCACCATCAACAATCAGATCTAAACTTGATACATTTTGTTGAGGAACATAAAACTACGTGTTCCCCAGTATGGTTGTCACTATGTCAGAGCTTGGATTTGCCTCAGGCTGAAGGAAGGAAACCTAGGGTAACCACAAAAAAATCTTAACCTGGTAGCTAGCCATACCAGGCCGGGAGAGGGCTCTCTCCTTTAGGATCTCAGTCAAGGTGACTGAATTAGATAGGGATTTTAGGCTAGGTATAGTAGCTCGAAAGGTTTTGATTGAATTTGTTGGTGTTTGTTGGATTAGATGGAGCTGGGCAGTTTAGGTGTGGGAAATTAGGTCAGAATGCAGGGTGTTCTATGGGGCAAGGTAGGTATACCAAAATGTTGAGCTTTACCTCTAAATATGTTGATTCCTCTAGATGTATGTTCTTCATCTCTTCTTCCTTCAACTTTGTCCTCTGATCAGTAGATTAGCCTCTACATCTACTGCACTGTTTTTCATCTCTTCAAGTGTTGCAAGGTTCCTTTCTCTCAGTTGAAACTCCATTTCCGGATCAAAGGCATCTGGGTATGGAAACAGAGTGGATCCCGGAGGAGGTCTTATATTATCAAGCATCGAAAAATAAACTTGGTTACATCTGGCAGAAAACTATTGTACTGTCTCCCCTGGCAGTCTTTTCAATTGGTTATATTCTTCTAGAATCAAGAAAGGGTTCTGTCTGACTACCCACTTGTCCAGGAAAACTTTGACAAACTGCTAGAAATCTGAGATACTTGCATCAGGTATGGTTTTGAACCAACTCTTGACTTTTCCTTGCAAAGAAAGAGCAAAAAGCCTAAAACTGACATCCTTTTCATCAACTTCAAAAAGGTCAAGAAAAGACTCAAAATTTAGTACATGTCCCTCAGCAGTGATATTGTCACAGTCACCATGAAATCTTGGTAGATATAGGTAATGATTTTTATGGAAAGCATGGGATATAGGAGGTAAAATCAGAGGCTTGTATCTATCTGGAATTTTACAAGGTATAGGGGTATATACAAAAGTTGTAGAATCAGTCTTGGTCGCTTTAGGCTCATTAGTTTGAAGACAATCATCATAAGATTTGGAAGAAGGGTCTTCATCAAGATCAAAGGCATGTGAATATTTGGTATTCACAATCTTCAAAGGGAAAGAATCAAATGTAGGTCTAGGATCTTTTCTCAAATACTGTATATTTTGTAAAGCCCTCTTGACATTCTCGGGAAAAGAGAAGAAATAATTTATAACAAAGAACATAATGTCTTGGATGAAATTCCAACTTGAATATTTGATCTTTCCATATTGTCCTTTCATGTTTTTGCTGGTCAGGTTCATCCTCCAATGGAGTCCTTGGATCTGATCTTGAAACTGATTTACAGTCACCAGGTGAATGATTTCAGCCTTCCAGTGTCTGATCGTTGTCCACCATCAACAATTAGATCTAAACTTGATACATTTTGCTGAGGAACATAAAACTACGCGTTCCCCAGTATGGTCACCACTATATTAGAGCCTAGATTTGCGTGAGGCTGAAGGAAGGCAATCCTAGGGTAACCACAAACCAAGCTTAACCTGGTAGCTAGACCTACTAGGCTGGGAGAGGGCTATCTCCTTTAGGTTCTCAGTCAAGGTGACTAGATCAGATAGGGATTTTAGGCTAGGTATAGTAGCTTGAAAGATTTTGAATGAATTTTCTGGTGTTTGCTGGATCAGATGGAGTTGGGCAGTTTAGGTCTGGGAAATTAGGTCAGAATGTAGGGTGTTCTATGGGGCAAGGTAGGTATAGGCTTTAGAACTTGAAATTAAGTGAGGTGATGTGTCTAAGACCTGTGAGGAGCTGAGGAGGGCATGTGGCAATCATGGATCCTTCTCAAACAACAGAAAACATAGAATACTGAATGATTTCCCAAGGTAGAGAACTACAAATAATGGATTCTACCTATCTATCTTGATATCATTCAATTAGAAGCAGTGAAATAGATGATGGCATACATGAAATATGTAAACAAATGATAAAAAAATATGAAACTATGCTAAAACACCATACCACAGGGATCCCATAAAAATAGCCGCAATTCCTATTAATTTCGTTGCCAAATTGCTTACAATGGTGTACAATCAAGCTCAAAGCATCCAAGTGAGTCAAACCTCAACAAATGATAAAGAAAACACATAATATAGACATATAAACTACTTATCTTGACCTTCAGGGGTTGAGAGAAGAGGGTTTGTTTCAGCCATTTACCAACAAAGAACTGGAATATAGGCAATCAAACAACTTGCCTCTATAAGTAGGGAAACTGATTCATTAGCCTCAAAACCACTTCTAACTAATGAATATACCTTCTAACATTATTTTACCATTAAATTTACATGCCATGTCATTAATTAAATGAGTAAAATCATTCATGAGGAGAGAGAAAACAAATCCACAGTCAAACCAGGCGAAATTTTGATTTTCTGGGCAAACTGGTCAAAAGCGCAGCGCCACTTTCCACCTACTTTTGGAGGCCTTCCCCTTAACCAAATTCAGCCCACGATAGCTCATTGGAAAGGTATTCAAGTCTAGTTTTTGGAACAGCTATAATTTTTGAATTTGGAGGTAATTCCCCCCCGTAAAACTTGAATCTCCCAAGACTGCTTCTGTGTGTCCAAAAAGAGGCAAAGAGGTCATTTTTTGGTAGTTTTTGGACCTTTTGGTGACACAGATTTGATCCAAAACTTCTGAAACTTTCCAAGGTGTATGTTATCATCATGATGAATCCAAAAATACAAAATTTTTCTCCACCTGATGCTTCAAGAAAAAGCACAACGCCGATGGCGCTGCGCTTTTGGGCCAGTTTTCTTTGTTGAAAATTTCAAAATTTGAAAAATGCAAAAAAAACTCCAAAACTTGCCCAAATTTGGCATGGGACACCACCATTAGCTATTTTGATGGGATATTGAGGCTTTAGCTAATATGTCCAACCTATCTTGCTCTTTCTTGCCCTCTAAGGCTCTCCTCAACCTAGCTTTTAGCTTCCTAATCCTCATATTGCAGATTTTGTTGCGAGTCATGTAATGGTAGGTCATGTGTCGAAGCATTTTCTTATCCCTTTTGGCCTTCCCAATTAGTCCTTCAAGATGTATGTTGACCCTCTCAAGCCATGTTTCCCTACCATTTTCAATCTCTTGCTCAATGGAAGTCAAAGTGACATGAGCCTTTTTATCACTTTGCCTCTTCATCTTCAGAATTTCAAGTTCCATGAGGACCTGCTTATCATTCAACTGTTTGTTCTCCTGCTCTAAATAAGGGATGATATATCTACCCCTTGCTATAGTGTCCATCAACATTCGAATGTGTGCATCCTTTTCCATCATAAGCATGTTTTGAGTTGTAGTTTCATCTTAGCTTTCTAAATCAATGATCTCTACTCCATGATGGGTATGGTGTTGTGGCTCATCATCATGCTCTTTAACTGAAATTCCCTCTCTTGGTCATCATCCAAGTCATCCTCTAGTATCTTCTCCTTGCCTTTTCTCGGCTGCTCAACCTATACCTGTTTTGCTGACGAAGAAGGCAAAGCCCCTTCCACACCTTGTGGAGTAAACACCTGCCTGGAAACTGCAAACAACTTCCTTGATCCTCTCTGATATGTCACGAACACCGGTATCTCAACAATTTTTGTCTCTTGGTGTTCATCTCCTGTTTCCACATGATTTGAAGGCCCAACTATCTCTTCATCATAGTGAGAGTCACTTCCTCTGTCCATTGAACTAACTGTTTAATTGCACAAATGTTGGCAATGTAGATGGGACAATGTAAATGGTGTGAAGGGTATTCCCTAGGGTTTATGAGTGAATGTATGTGGTTAGTACAGAAACTATAAGGGTGATAGGAGGGTTTATGGGACTTACATATAAGTGATGAAAAGTAGGTGAGGATGGAGGAAATGATAAGTGAAAGGATTGAGTTTTGAGGCTAAACAGTGAAATGGACAAAGAGATTAGGGTTTTAGTGAAATGAAAAAAGAGATTAGGGTTTTAGTGAAATTTGAAGTTTGGAGTGATTTTTGGCTTTGCTGGCCAAAGCGTAGCACCACCCTATAGAAGCGCAGCATTGCCCTCAAAGTGCAGTGCCACCTTCTCAAAGCGCAGTGCCTTTTTCAGGAAACTTTTGGAGGCCTTCCTGGTGCCCCAATTGGGTTTGTGATAACTCGTTGGAAAGCTTGTCAAGTCTAATTTCCAGAACAGCTTGAATTTTTCATTTTGGAGTTCATTTTCCCTGTCAAAGTCCAATCTCCCAACACTGGTCAAGAATGAGGCCGCCTAAATGCAGAGTGTTGTTGCAGTCAACTTTTGAAGGTCTTCCTCAACTCCAAATTGAGCTCATGATAGCTCATTGGAATGCTCTTTGTGTCTACTTATCCGGTGATGCATCAAGCAAGTCATTTGGTCATTCCATCTTAGAGAAAAATTGATTTTACCAAGGTCACTCCAGAGGTACATTAACCCTTTTGAGGAAATTATTTTTTCGATATTTCTCCTAAACCATGAAACTTGTGTAAAAAATAAAAGTGATGTTTGTTCTTGGGTTGATGATGGAAAAAAAAACCTCTCTCACTTTTGTCAAATTCATCTTTTCTGGCTCAAAAACACAGTTTGAAGAAAAATTGTCCCTTATGTGTAATGAATGGTTTGTTCCTTGGAATGACTTCTCGACAAATGATGGAGACCTGATGTTTGATGACATGAAATGGTCTGATACCTTCTGATATCCCTTATGCCCACTCTGCTCATATATCTCTGCTCCCATAGCCAACCCTAGCTCAGTGGGAGAGGAATTTAGGGTTTTAGTGCTTGTTTCTCTTTTGCTTTTGCAGGTGAATTGGTGCTCATGATGACTTGTTTTTTGCAGTGGCAGATGCTTGGCAACATTATCAGATGTTTAGGAGCAGCTGGGAACCAATATTACATATGGAAACATAAAATTACATTAGAAATGAAGATAAAAACAAAATACCCTGTTTTCAACTCAAAACCTGTTTTGAGGTGAGAACTACATTAGGTTTTCAATATGATAAATTATGGCTTTACCAATCATTATTGGCCTTCTCATGTCATTTCTGATTATTATTGGCATGTAATTATTGGATTTGACCATGGTGGGACCCTAAAACCTAATCAGACCAAACCCTAAGACCTAATGAAATGAATGGCAAAGGGAACATGAGCCATGACTAAAATATATGGAAGAGGATCAACAAGTATAGATCATGAGGGAAAATTGAAGTAAACCCTACCATCACTGAATCCATGACCTAATGGAATGCAAACTCATCAGTATGGTACTCCTCCTATGAAATGAAAAAGCATAGATTCTGTTCACTGATGGTAGTGTGAAGACACTGACACTAACATTGGCTCCAATGGGGATGGTAGCTCCTTAGAGGTGCCAATAACACTGTAGACCTAGTAGGCTTATCCATTGGGAAACAGAGTGAAAACTTTTCAAAAAATAAATACTGACGCAATACAAACTGAAACTGACTCAATACTAAAACACAACTAACAAATTGGAAAATATGCGCAAAATCGATATTATTCAATAAAACCTACTTTAACTGTTCCATTCATCACCTGATCAAGTGAAATGAAATAACCAATGCAACCAAGTAAGCATTTTGGCTACTATTTGAATTCTCCGCAAGTGATTTGTTATAAACAACAAGAGAGAACTACTGAAAGGGAACTCCCGTGAAAACTTGTAAACAGATCTGTTGAATAATATGGATTCTCTATCTGACTCCAAAAAAATGCATAAGGATCTTGAAATTCATGTGCATTGGGGCTTAGCTCATCCAATGGATTACTTTTCTTCTCCTCATACCATGAATGTAAACTTTCATCTGAGATTTGTGACGAGACTCCTGCTGATAATGACAAAGAAACCGGCTGCCAAATGAAGTTTGTATCAATACTTTTTTCAAGCTCACAGTTAGCTAACGGAGAAGGACTTTGATTGCACACATCATCCAACACGTCAGCTATTGGATTGTGAAAAACTTGAAAACACTGTTGCAACCCATTTTCTATTGGTTCCAATGAGATTGCATGATTTTCTACAGGTTGCTCAATTGAATATATACTATGCAAAATTCCCTTCAAAAACTGAAATGATTCAAAACATAATGTTACTGAATGATCTTGCATCATTTGATCATATGTTTCAGTATCCGAGTCTTCATCTGCAACTTGACATTCAATGGAATTCAAAGGCTGCAAATCTGGATACGAGAATTCTTGGACAAGGATTTCATGGCCCTCTAGGTGATCCAGATCAAAACTTATCGACGGTTGATTTTTGATTGCATGAAAGTTATCTCTGGTGAACTGAAACGAAGTAAAACAAAAAGGCAGAGATCCTTTACTTACTTCAAAATTTTCTGCACTTTCCTCCTCACTTCCGTAGTTGATATGCATCGGCTGATCACTGTATTTGAGCTGCTGAAAGTGAACTTCCTCCTTCCACAAACTCGCTGTTGGTTTTCCTACAAGATTAGCTTCCTTTTGGAGAACATAATCATCATCATACTGATCAAACTTAGGAAAATCATCAGTATAAAACATACCATCAAGCATACATGTCAGATCAAGAGATCTCTCTTCTCCAAGATGACCTATAAAACAATCATTATCAAATCTATGACAACTGAGATAAGAAAGAAAATGTTTTGGATTAGCCACTTGTTCTTCTTCAATCAGCGAGCCATGGTCTTGAACATCATACTCATTCTTTGTGGTGATATTTTGCATCATCTCTTCCACTGCACTTACCAAAATGTCGAGCTTTACCTCTAAAGATGTCAATTCCTTTGGATGTATGTTCTTCATCTCTTCTTCCTTAAACTTTGCCCTTCTGATCAGTAGATTAGCCTCTACATCTACTGCATTGTTTTGCATCTCTTCAACTATTGCAAGGTTCCTTTTTCTTAGCTGAAACTCCATTTCCGGATCAAAGACATCCGGGTAGTGCAAGAGAGCGGATCCAGGAGGAGGTCTCGTATTATCAGGCATCAAACAATAAACTTGGTTAAATTTGGCAGAAAACTGTTGTACTGTCTCCCCTGGCAGTGTTTTCAACTGGTTATATTCTTCTAGAATCAAGAAAGGGTTTTGTCTGACCACCCACTTGTCAAGGAAAACTTTGACGAACTGCTGGAAATATGAGATACTTGCATCAAGCAGGGTTTTGAACCAACTCTTGACTTTGCCTTGCAAAGAAAGAGTAAAAAGCCTAACACTAACAACCTCTTCATCAAATTCAAAAAGGTCAAGAAAAGACTCAAAATTTAGTACATGTCTCTTAGCAGTGATATTGTCACAGTCACCGTCAAATCTTGGTAGATATAGGTAATTCTTTTTATGGAAAGCATGGGATATAGGAGGTAAAATCAGAGGCTTGTATCTATTTGGAATTTTACAAGGTATAGGGGTATATACAAAAGCTGTAGAATCAGTCTTGGTCTCTTTAGGCTCATCAGTTTGAAGACGGTCATCATAAGATTCAGAAGAAGGGTCTTCATCAAGATCAAAGGCATGCAAATATTTGGTATTCACAATCTTCAAGGGAAAGAATCAAATGCAGGTCTAGGATCTTTTCTCAAATACGGTATACTTTGTAAAGCCTCCTTGAAATTCTTGGGAAAAGAGAAGAAATAATTTATAACAAATAACATAATGTCTTGGATGAAATTCCAACTTGAATATTTGATCTTTCCATATTGTCTTTTCATGTTTTTGTTGGTCAGGTTCATCCTCCAGTGGAGTCCTTGGATCTGATCTTGAAACTGATTTAGAGTCGCCAGGTGAATGATTTCAGCCTTCCAGTGTCTGATCGTTGTCCACCATCAACAATCAGATCTAAACTTGATACATTTTGCTAAGGAACATAAAACTATGCATTCACCAGTATGGTTTCCACTATGTTAGAGCCTGGATTTGCTTCAGGCTGAAGGAAGGCAATCCTAGGGTAACCACAAACCAGCTTAACCTGGTAGCTAGCCTTACCAGGACGGGAGAGGGCTCTCTCCTTTAGGATCTTAGTCAAGGCGACTGGATCAAATAGGGATTTTAGGCTATGTATAGAAGCTCGAAAGGTTTTGATTGAATTTGTTGGTGTTTGCTGGATTAGATAGGGCTAGGCAATTGATGTCTAGGAAATTAGGTCAGAATGCAGGTTTTTCTATGGGGAAAGGTAGGTATAGGCTTTAGCACTTGAAATTAAGTGAGGTGAGGTGTCTAAGACCGGTGAGGAACTAAGGAGGGCATGTGGCAACCATGCATCCTTCTCAAACAATAGAAAACATAGAATACTGAATGATTTCCCAAGGTAGAGCACTGCAAACAATGGATTCTACCTATCTATTTTGATATCATTCAATTAGAAGCGGTGAAATAGATTATGGCATACATGAAATATGTAAACAACTGATAAAAAAAGAAGAAACTATGCTAAAACACCATACCATAGGGATCCCATAAAAATAGCTGCAATTCCTATTAATTTCCTTACCAAATTGCTTACAACGGTGTACAATCAAGCTCAGAGCATCCAAGTGAGTCCAACCTCAACAAATGACGAATAAAACACATAATATAGACATCTAAACTACTCATCCTGACCTTCAAGGGTCGAATCCATGAGAAGAGGGGTTGTTTCAACCATTTCCCAACAAAGAACTGGAATATAGGTAGTGAAACAACTTGCCTCTATAAGTAGGGAAACTGATCCATTAGCCTTAAAACCACCTCTAACTAATGAATCTACCTTCTAAAATTATTTTACCATCAAATTTACATGCCATGTCATTAATTACACGAGTAAAATCATTCATTAGGAGAGAGAAAACAAATCCACGGTGTAACCAGGCGAAATTTTGATTTTCTAGGCAAACTAGTCAAAAGCGCAACGCCAATTTCCACCTGCTTTTGGAGGCCTTCCCCTTAACCAAATTGAGCCCAAGATAGCTCATTGCAAAGGTATTCAAGTCTAGTTTCTAGAAAAACTAGAATTTTTGAATGTGGAGGTTATTTCCCCCCTCAAAACTTAAATCTCCCAAGACTGCTTCTGCGTGTCCAAAAAGAGGCAGAGAGGTCATTTTTTGGTAGTTTTTGGACCTTTTGGTGACCCAGATTTGCTCCAAAAATTCTGAAACTTTCCAAGGTGTATGTTCTCATCATGATGAATCCAAAAATACAAATTTTTTGTTCATCTTATGCTCCAAGAAAAAGCGCAGCGCCGGTGGCGCTATGCTTCTGGGCCAGTTTTTTGTGTTGAAAATTTCAAAATTTGAAACATTCAAAAAAAATCTCACCAAAATTTGGCATGGGACACCACCATAACCTATATTGCTCTTTCTTGCCCTCTAAGTCTCTCCTCAACCTAGATTTTAGCTTCCTAATCCTCATACTGCAGATTTTGTTGCAGGTCATGTAATGGTAGGCCATGTGTCGAAGCATTTTTTATCCCTGTTGGTCTTCTCAATTATTCCTTCAAGATGTATGTTGACTCTCTCAAGCCATGTTTCCCTATCATTTTCAATCTCTTGCTCAATGGAAGTCAAAGTGACATGAGCCTTTTTGTCACTTTGCATCTTCATCTTTAGAATTTCAAGTTCCATGAGGACTTGCTCATCATTCAACTGTTTGTTCTTTTGCTCTAAATAAGTGATGATATATTTAACCCTTGCTATAGTGTCCATCAACATTCGAATGTGTGCATCCTTTTCCATCATAAGCATGTTTTGATCTATAGTTTCATCTTGGCTTTCGAAATCAATGATCTCTACTCCATGATGGATATGGTGTTGTGGCTCATCATCATGCTCTTCTAACTGAAATTCCCTCTCTTGGTCATCATCCAAGTCATCCTCCAGTATCTTCTCTTTGATTTTGCTCAGCTACTCAACCTATACATGTTTTGTTGACGAAGAAGGCAAAGCCCCTTCCACACCTTATGGAGTAAACACCTACCTGGCAGCTGCAAAAAACTTCCTTGACCCTCTCTAATATGTCACGAACACCAGTATCGTAGTAGTTTCTGTCTCTTGGTGTTCATCTCCTGTTTCCACATGAGTTGAAGCCCCAACTATCTATTCATCATAGTCAGAATCACTTCCTCTGTCCATTGAACTAATTGTTTAATTGCACAAATGTTGACAATGTAGATGGGACAATGTAAATGGTGTGAAGGGTATGCCCTAGGGTTTATGAGTGAATGTATGTGGTTAGGACACAAACTATAAGGGTGATAGGAGGGTTTATGAGACTGAAATATAAGTGATTGAAAGTAGGTGAGGATGGAAGAAATGATAAGTGAAAGGCTTGAGTTTTGAGGCTAAATAGTGAAATGGACAAAGAGATTATGGTTTTAGTGAAATGAACAAAGAGATTAGGGTTTTATGGAGTAGGATTAGGGTTTAGCAATAAGAATGGAGGAGAGGTTCAAAACATGAGATGTGCAATCTAGACATTGTATAGGAGGGAGTAATTACTTGAAAAACATTAAATTGGAGGAAATTTGAGTGAAATTTGAAGTCTGGAGTGATTTTTGGCTTTGTTGGCCAAAGCGCAGTGCCACCCTACAGAAGCGCAGCGCCTCCCTCAAAGCACAGCGCCAGTTGTTTTTTGCACTGGAAATTTTGCCTCAAAGCGAAACACCTTTTGCAGGCAACATTTGGAGGCCTTCCCAGTGTCGAAATTAGGCATGTGATAACTCGTTGGAAAGCTTGTCGAGTTGGATTTCCAGAACATCTTGAATTTTTCAATTTGGAGTTCATTTGTCTTGTCAAAAGTCCAATCTCCCAAGACTGGTCAAAATGTGCAGAATGAGGCTACCTAAATGCAAAGTGCTGTTGCAATCAACTTTTGAAGGTCTTCCTCAACTCCAAATTGAGCTTATGATAGCTCATTGGAAATAAATTTGTGTCTACTTATCAGTTTACTCATCGACCAAGCCATTGGGTCATTCCATCCAAGAGAAAAATTGATTTTACCAAGGTCACTCCAGAGGTACATTAACCCTCCCAAGGCAAATGATGTTTTCGACATTTCTCCCAAACCATGAAATCTGTGTAAAAACTGAAAGAGGTTTTTCTTCTTAGGTAAATTATGAGGAAAAACCTCTCTCATGTTTGTCAAATTCATCTTTTCTTGCTCAGAAAAATAGTTTGAAGAAAAACCGTCCCTTATTTGTAATGAATGGCTTGTTCCTTGGAATGACTTCTCGACAAATGATGGAGACCTGATGTTTGATGATATGAAATGGCCTCATACCTTCTGATATCCCTTACGCCCCCTCTACTCAGATATCTCTACTCCCATAGCCAACCCTAGCTCAGTGGGAGAGGAATTTAGGGTTTTAGTGCTTGTTTCTCTTTTGCTTTTGCAGGTGAATTGGTGCTCATGATGACTTGATTTTTGCAGTGGTAGGTGCTTGGAAACATCATTAGATGCTTAGGAGCAACTGGGAACCAATATTACATATGGAAACATAAAATTACATAAGAAATGAAGATAGAAACAAAATACCCTGTTTTCAACTCAAAACCTGTTTTGAGGTGAGAACTACATTAGGCTTTCTATATGATAAATTATGGTTTTACCAGTCATTATTGGCCTCCTCATGTCCTTCCTGATCATTATTGGCATGTAATTATTGGATTTCACCATGGTGGGACCCTAAAACCTAATGAGACCAAACCCTAAGACCTAATGAAATGAATGGCAAAGGGAACATGAGATGGCAAAGGGAACATGAGCCATGACTGAAATATATGGAAGAGGATCAACAAGTACAGATCATGAGGGAAAATTGAAGTAAACCCTACCATCAGTGAATCCATGACCTAATGGAATGCAAACTCATAAGTATGGGACTCCTATGAAATGCAAAAGAGCAGATTTTGATCACTGATGGCAGTGTGGAGACACTGACACTAACATAGTCAAAGTTCTTTCTCTGCTCTAGTGGTATTGGTACACAAGAAATATGGATCATGGTGCTTGTGTCTAGATTATAGCGAGCTCAAAAAGCTTACTATTAAAGATAAATTTCACATTCCCGTTAGATCTTCATTCAGGATATCGTCAAATCAGAATGAAGACTGAAGACATTCCAAAAACAACATTTAGAACTCATAAGGGTCATTATGAATTTATGGTCATGCCTTTTGGCCTTACCAATGCACCTTCTACATTTCAAGGTTTGATGAATTCCATTTTCAAACCCTTCCTTAGAAAAATTATGTTAGTATTTTTTGATGATATAATAATCTACAACAAGTCTTGGAAGGATCATGTTCAACATGTTGACAGGGTGCTCAAACTATTGGAGGAGAAACAATTATATGCAAAAAGCTCCAAGGGTTGCTTTGGAGGTGGAATATTTGGGTACTCAGTTAGCTCATAGCTCATCTTATCATCCTCAATTTCATGGGAAAACTAAGATAGTGAACAAATGTTTGGAAGGATATCTTCCTTGCTTTGTATTTGATAAACAGACACAATGGGTCAAGTGGTTGCCTCTGGTTGAATGGTGGTATAACACTTCCTTCCATATTGCAGAAAAAATGTTTATGGCACTTTATGGATATCATCCACCGTCCATCACATCATCTTTAAAAGAAAATTCTACGGTTCAAGTAGTGGAAGATCACATCGAGAATCAACAAGAAGTTGTAAAACTCTTAAAGGATAACCTCACATTGGTGCAAAATAGAATGAAACAACAATAAAATCAACATCGCAACGAAAGAAGTTTTGATGTACATGACTAGGTATTTCTATGACTACAACCATACAAACCAATTTCCCTCAAGCAAGCTAAGAAGGATAATAAATTATCACCAAAGTATTATGGTCCGTACAAGGTGTTATAAAAGATTGGTACTATGGCATACAAATTGGAGCTTCCTGCATCTTCCCCAGTGCACCCAATTTTCCATGTTTCATGCTTAAAGAAGGTTATAGGTGAGAAGATCCCAGTTCAAACAATATTGCCAGAACTTGACAAGGAAGGAAAAATCATATTAGAATCGGAAGCAGTTACAAAAACAAGAAATCGACAGCTACGAAATTGATCAATTTTAGAGTATCTCATCAAGTGGAAGAACTTACCAGCTAAAGATTCCACATGGGAGGATGAGAATTTTATACAGAAGCATCCAAAACTACTCAAGCGTTGAGGACAACAATTTTTGAAGGAGAGGGGCATGTTAGTCCCTATACTACTAGTGTAACCCCTTATTGTTATTGGTGAAACCCCCTTATTGTATTATTGTGCCCATATAGTCCCCATGTTGTTATTATTATGCCCCATTGAAGCTGACTATTGTTATTGTTGTGCCCCTACAATATTATTGTTATGTAGGTTTTTATTTTATTGGGAGCCCTTAGACTCCTATATATAGAAAGGAGGTCTTGTCATTTGTATCATCGAAGAATTTTTCATTTGTGTAATGTAAAGGAGGTTGCCCCCTCAAAGAGGTTGATTTTGAAGTCATTGATCTATATTTTCTATCTTTTTGTGAGCTTGTTTCATAACAAGGAACCAGATATTCCCATGTCAACTTTTAGAAGCCATGAAGGTCACTACGAATTATTTTTTATTACCTTTGGTCTTTGTAATGCACCATCCACCTTTCAAAGTATCATGCATCACCTTCTCAAACCATATCTTTGAAATTTTGTCCTGGTTTTGTTTGATAATATACTTATCTACAAAAAAGCATGGGACACACATCTTCAACATGTTGACAATATATTGCAACTTTTGAAGGATAATAAATTATTTGTTAAATTTTCCAATTTCCATTTTGGGATGGAGGAGGTGGATTACTTAGGCCACATTGTGGGTCACGAAGGAGTACAAGTGGACACTAAGAAGATTTAGGCAATGTAGGAATGGCCATAAACTAGGACCTTCAATAGTCTACAAGTATTTTTGTACCTCACGGGATACTATCGGAATTTTTTCAAGAATTATGGATGCATTTCCAAACCCTTAACAACAATTCTCAAGGAAAATGCATTTCTTTGGACAAAATCAGCTCAACAAGCCTTCCTGGAAGTCAAACAAGCCATGTGCACCACCCTAGTGTTGGCTCTCCCAATTTCACAAAACCATTTGTTATAGAATTTGATGCCTCAGGCACTAGCATTGGATCAATGTTAACACATGAAGGTCGACCACTAGCCTTCACAAGCCAATAATTAAGTGGTGAGAGGGTCAATCTACATATGAGAAGGAGATGATGGCCATTCTACATGGAATCGACACTTGGTGACCGTACATGCTCGGGAAATGTTTCCAAATCAGAATTGAGCATCATAGTTTGGAGTATTTTTTGGAGCAACGGTTATCCTCTTCGTAACAAAATAAATGGCTTACCAAAATGTTGGGCTATGGCTATGATATAGTCTATAAAAAGGGTAGAGATAATGTTGTGGAAAATGCATTTCCGACTTGGATTGAGGAGGCATGCTATGAATGGTTTAACCATCCATCTCTTTCCTAGATAATTAAAAGGATACAAGAGGATCCTAACCCCCCAGGGGGGGTTATACTTGGAAGGAATACATTCTTTGAAATAAGGATTGTGTGGTTCTCTCTCCTAACTCCACACTCAAATCCCATATCTTAGCTAATTTGCATTACTCACCAATTGTAGGACATTCAAGGTTTCAAAATACTTACGCTCGGGCATGCGCTCCTTCTTTTGGGCAGGGATGAAACAAGACATTCTTACATTCTTACATTCATGTGATTTACGCCGAAGCTCTTCTCACAAGACATTCTTACATTTGTAGTTGAATGTGACATATGCCAGCACAAAAAAGGGGAAATAATGAAGACACGAGGGGCCTTACACCCATTGCCTCTACCTACCTCTATATGGATGAATGTCTCATTACAAGTCTTCCTACATCACGAAACAAGTCAGTTATCATAGTGGTAGTTGACTGGCCCTCCAACTATGCCCATTTTTGTGTCCTACTACACCCCCTCACTCCAACATTGGTAGCTCAAGTTTTCATTGATCATATTTTCAAAGTGCATGGAAATCCTACTTCTACTGTGTTTGATCGAGATCCCACCTTCACTAGCGATTTTTGTCAGGAGCTATTCAAGCTACATGACATGCAGCTTCGAATGACTTCAACATATCACCCCCAGATGGATGATCAAACAAAAGTGATAACAAATGTTTGGAGATCTATCTGCAGTGCTTTGCTTTTGACAAACAACATCAATGGGTGCGATGGTTCCATTTAGTAGAATGGTGGTATAATACTAATTATCATGACACAACCAATATGACACCATGTGAGGTGGTGTATGGAAAACTGCCTCCCTCACTGACTTCTTATCTCCTAGGATCTTCCAAAGTATAAGCAATTGATAAGTTGCTTCAGAATTGAGCCGCCACTTAAGCTCTTCTAAGGATAATCTCCACTGAGCTCAAAATGAGATGATGCAACAAGCATACCAACATCGCTCCTAAAGGTATTTTCAAGTGGGTGACCGATTGTTTATTCGCCTCCAACCTTATAAGAAGATGTCCCTCAAAGAAAAATGCATCCAAAAATTAACAACAAAATTTTATGGGATTTATTAGGTGATTTAGCATATTGGCTCAGTTGCCTACAAACTGGCTTTTTTGACCACTTCAAAAATCCATTGATTCTTCCATGCCTCTTTCCTAAAGAAAGTAGTGGAGCATAATTGCAAGGTTCAAAGCATATTTCCTGAATTGGACGAGGAGGGATCTCTTTGGCTCCTACTGGCATTGGTCCTGGATTCATGGGAAAGAAATATTTATGGCCACACTAACAACGAAGTTCTCATCTAGTGGAAACACACCTTAACAGAAGACACGACAATATGGAGACTGGCAACCATTCTCTAGCAATTTCTGCAACTCCAACCCTAAAGACAATGTTGCTTTTGAAGGGGGAGGGCATGTTAGGTTCCAACCCTAACCCCTTTATTAATGTAATAGACACAAGGGGGCCTGTAAGAGTCATGATGCTTGTAAGTGGTTAACCCTTAGTCTAAAAAGGGACCACAACTAGTTAGATTAGTAAATAAAGCCCGAAAGTGGTTACCCACATTAATGATGATTGTAAGTGGTTGATCCTTATTCTACAAAGGGACCACAATTATTTAGTTTAGTTAAGGATGATGGATAAATGGATCATATCTCATATATAAAGTGGTTAAACCACATTATGCAAGGGACCACAAGTAGTTAGGGTTTTGGATCTCATGATACTAAATATAGTTAAAGATAGAGAGGGAAGTTTTTCTCGTCATATTGTTGTAACTGAGCTCTACTCTCTTGGAGGTTGGCCCCTCAAAGAGGAAAGTGAACATTATTTCCTGCTGCTCATAATATAAAAAATCCATTTTTCTCAATCTCTGGCATTATTTCTTTGGTGTTTTCTGGCATTCTGATATTTTCTATAGGTTAAGCTCATTGCATAAGGGGGGAGTAGCACGATGATGATGACAAGGGGAGCACAATATGAGGAAATTGTTGCCATCAATAAGAAAGGGGGATTTTATTGGAATAATATTTTTTATTGATGTCAAAGGAGACACCATTTCAAGAATATTGTTCCATATGCTTGTAGAGGACCTTAAACCCTTTCCAATGAGTATTTACTCACCCTCTAACTCCTATTCATTGAGGAGATTTTTAATTTTTAAGTTAGAGGACCAATTTTTTTTTATTTTTCCTCATGTCAGTCTACAATGTTTCATGTGAGGTCATCTTCAATGGATGTGTCTATTCAAATCATGGTCAAACAAGTATAAATAGAAGTTGTGGTTCCTCATTTCATCCATCCAACTTGTTCAAGAGACAAAACATAGTTTGAATTTGAGGTAAAAAAAAGGAAGTTCATAACTCATGAACTAGGGAACTAATTAAGGGAGCTAAGAAGTGGGTTTTTTATGATACTTTCTATGTTTTGGGATTCATTTTTAAGAAAAATTTGGCCATCTCTTGATCTTTTCTTGAATTACCTTGGAGTGCATCTCTTTGACTTATTTGGAATAACCCCATCTACACTTTGGAATTGTTTTAGGCCCTGTGATAAATGATATTTCATCCATGTGGAAGGTTTGTTACAAACCATAGATTTCGGCCCTATGGAAGGTTTGTTATAGACCACAAACTTTGACATTTATCAAGATCATATTTGGCCTCATTTAGGTGCAAACTTTGGCTAGTAAGAGCCTCAGAACTCTTTCTGTGGAGTAGAACATTAGTCTTCAACCTTCTCTATGGAGCACAATATCAACTTTTTCTTGGCCTATCGAAGGAACATTTGGACTTTTGGAGAGTTCAAGCTTTTGACCTCTAAGAATAAAGCCTTTTTTGTAGACTTGAGCATATTTGTTATGGAGTTTTGGATTAGTTCTTGAGTTGAATTTGAAGCTAATTTGTAGGAGACATTGAGAATCATTTGTGTTAATTCCACTGCTCTATGCTATATCAATTTCTTTAGCCCAATTCAATCCTTCATTAAGCAATATTTTTAGTAACAATTAATTCTTCCAATAATCAACTGTAATTGAAGATAGAACAGTAAATGCAATGACAATGGGAGACAATCAAGAACATCAACAAGAGACATTGATTTATTTTTGATTCATTCATCGGAGATTCCACAGTGAGAAGATTGTTCTGCCAACGTTTCGAATCCCAACTAGGATCCATCATCAGGGCAACTTGAAGCTTGATAGAAGAAGAGCAGCTGACAAGGGTATAAATAGGGATGAGGAAAGAAGAGAAAGGCAGAGAGGAAGGTCGGCTCTCACTTTTGAGAAGTCGGCTGCCTCTTTATTATAATTAATTCTTAATTTTAAATTAATTAATTTTTTAGAAATAGGAAATAGTTAATTATAAAGTTTGCTTTATAAATTAATATATTATAAATCAATATTCAAAAGTGAAGACTTAATTCATTTAATTTTTAATTAGAAATGAAAATTATTATTAATATGAATTATAAAATTATTAATAATTTGATTAATTGGATTAATATTTATTTTTATTATTTATTATGTTAATATTATATTATTTATATTATTATTATTATTAATGAATGAAATAATATAAAATTAAAGAAATAACTTTTAATTATTATTAACTGAAAATAGATTATATGTATTTGATTATTAAAATAATTATTCAAATTATTAATCTATTTAATCGATTTCAAACTAATGAATTAATTCAAAATAACGGAATAATTTTTTTAAGCCATTCATTACCATTCATATTATTATAAATATGGCGAATAAGTAATTCAATAATTAATAAGTTACTATTTTAATTGGATTGATATTATTTTAAATTTATAATCTAATATTATTTTTATTTATTATTATGTTAATATAGGAATTATTAAATTAAAAGAATAATTAATATAGTAATATAAAAATCAAAATTAGAAATAATTAAAAGTTAAAAGCTAATTTAAATTAAGATTCTTAAGGAGAATATAACTAATTAATACTTTTAAATTAGTTATAATATATATAATAAAATATAATATATTATAAGAAAATGAATATAAAAGGAATTAATTTTATTAAATTATCGAATATGCAATAATTAATTTTTATAATAATTATTAATATGAATTAATTAATAATTATTATTATTTCGTTATTAGTTAATTGGATTAATATAATAATTATTTATTAGTTAATTGGAATTAATATTATTATTGTTATTTATTAGTTAATTGGAATTAATATTATTATTATTATTATCTTATTATTATTATTATTATTATTATTATTATTATGGTAAGGGATTAATTTTTCTGATTAGGGGAAACCAGCTTCCACTGATCTCCATACCGTTGTCTCTGTTAAGATTGTGCGGGTGTTTGATAATCTCCAGGGCTTCTCTGATCTTTCGCTTATGCTGCTGCTCCTCCCTGGCGATAATGGAAGCGCTTTCCAATAAGACATGGTGCTTAGTCTTTGACGAGTGTTCTGCAAGGGCGGATGAACGAGACCTTTCATTTTTAATATCAGCCCCATGCTCTTTGAGTCTTGTCTGCAGGGAACGACCAGTTTCACCAATGTAACTTTTCCCACATGAGCAATCGATTTTATAGACCCCTTTAAGTTGATGTTTATCAATGCTATCTTTAACTGATCTCATACCTTGCCTGATTGTCCCAGGGGCTGAGAATTGCGTGCTTATGTTTTTTCTTCTTAGGACCTTTGCCATCTTGTCTGTAACTCCATGAATGTAAGGAAGAAAAACCCTACCACCCTCAGGTTGATCTCTGGTCTTTGGTTCATGAGATAATAATCTTTTCTCGGCTTTCTGAATTGCTTTTTTAATCTCATTTTCTTTGTAGCCTAAACCTTTAAAGGTTGAGACTAAATGCTTCTTTTCTTCATCCAGATGATCAGCGTCAGAAATTCGAAGAGCCCTGATAGCAAGAGTGTTTAGAACACCAAGCTTCTGGGCTAGATGATGGTGGGAGTCAGCATGTAGGTAATTCTCAGTATGGGAAGACTTTCTGAAAACTTTGTGCCCAATGGAGCCATCATCTCTTCTCATGATGAGGATGTCTAAAAAAGGAATGCTCTTGTTTTCTTCCAGCTCCATAGTGAATTTTATATCTGAGGAAATGGAGTTCAGGTGAATAAAGAATTTGTCAAGTTCAGCTTTACCATGAGTCCATTTTATATTAGTATCATCAACAAATCGCTTCCACCACGCTGGTTTCAAGGGGTAAGATTCTAGGGCCTTCTTTTCAAAATATTCCATGAATAGGTTGGCCACGATTGGTGAAAGGGGGGAACCCATTGCCACTCCAGTTGTTTGTTCATAATATGCTCCTTGGAAGGTGAAAACTATTGACCGCAAGCAAATTTCGGCCAATCTTGCAGTACCTGGATCAGTAACCTCTTTAATCACTTGAATGGCCTCTTCAAGAGGGATCTTGGTGAAAAGGGACACAATGTCAAAGCTGACTAGGAGGTCCTCCCACTCTAACTTCTCATTCTTAATAAGCTTTACAAAGTCATGGGAGTCCTTGATGAAAGAATCAGTGTTTCCGACCAGGGGTTTGAGGATTCTTGCAACATATTTAGCGAGCTCATATGTTGGGGACCCAATTGTGTTGACAATTGGTCTGAGAGGGGCACCTTCTTTATGAATCTTTGGAAGCCCATAAATCCTAGGTATGCATTCACTGGAGGGAATTAATTTCTTTTTTAATTTGTCATCAAGGTTGGATTCCAAGATGGCCTTTTTCACCTCTTTCATAATTTTGGGGATCGGATTCTTGTTTAGTTTCTTATAACTCCCACAATTTAGGTGATCGTTCATTTTGCATATATAATCTTCTTTATCGAGAATCACTGCTGCTCCTCCTTTATCTGCCTTGAGAACCACAATTTTTTCATTGTTGCGCAGGGATTTGAAGGCTCTTTGCTCTGCTTTACTCAAATTACTCCTGGGAACCCTGGCCTTCCTCATAATAAGGGAGCATTCTTGCCTTAATTCTTCCTTGTCTTCCAGGGTAAGGTTGCTAATCCCATTTTCAATATTACAAATCAATTTATCAACAGGTAGGTTTTTCGGGGCAACAGCAAATCCAAGGCCTTTCCTAAGAACACTAATGACCTCAGGCTCTAGACTCTGGGAAGATAAATTAACGACTTTCCTTCTTGTTTTTGCTCCATCCTTCGTAATCTGCGCAGCTAAAACCGTGTATGTATTTGTATCATCAGCAGCTCTAGAGTCTACGCTTTCCAAATGGGAGCTCATGCTCTTCACCGTGGCTTCAGTCTTTCCTTCAGACATGAGACTATCAGCATTAACCTTAGGACTAACCTTAAGATTTTGGTGAAACTTATCAAGGCTTATAACCGGGGTCTGTGCATGGGAAACCGAGGGCTGAGAAGTTGAAACCGATGGGCCTGCGCAGGTGAAACGGTGTTCATGAAGGGGCACTCCATCATCCGTGATTGAGTTTATTTGCGTAACCGTGTAGTCATCAGCATTTCTGGAGTTAACGCTATCCACTTGTGAGATGCTCTTCACCGTGGAGGCTTCGGTTCTCTGCGTGACACTCTGTTCAAACACCGGAGGCTGAATGGAGGGCTGCGCAGTTGAAATGGAGGGCTGCGTGGTTGAATCTGCGCAGTCGAAACGGGGTTCCTTTGAGCTGAACATGGATTTTATCTGTGTAACCGTGTATGAATTTGAATCAACAGCACTAACGCTTTCCAAATATGAGATGCTCTTCACCGTGGCTTCGGTTTTCTGCGTGACTGAACTTTGGTCAAACACCGGGGGCTGTGCAGGGGAAATGGAGGGCTGCACAGTTGAAATGGATGGGTCTGCGCAGTCGAAACGGGGTTTATATGAGATGGACTGATCATTCAAATCCTCAGATTGAAGCTGGAAGGCCGTATTACTAAGGTTTCCTTCTTGATTTTGGTTCTAAGAAGCTACTATCTGAAGGTTCTGCGCAGTCTTTATTTGAGAATAGTCTGCGTTCTTTATTTGAGAATAGTCTGCGTTAATGTCTTCCTGCTTTCTAGCCTTATCATGAGTGCTGCCATAATCCTTCGATTGCTGTTCCGGGCTTGGGACTGATCCTTCATTAAAACTTCTACCTGATACACCAGCCCTAGCTGATCCTTCATCAGAACTTCTACCTGATACACCAACGCTAGCTGAATGATTGCCCAATTTCTTATCATGTGATAGTAGGTTGGACAATTTTCTGCTTTGACGTTTTACAGTGATCTGACCTTCATTACTACTCTTCAGAGCGGCCCTGGCGTCAATAACTGACCAGAGGTCCTTGCTAATGATGCTGGAAAGTTTTAAGTGGGCTGAGAGTGCAGAGCGACAGAGATTATCCAGAGAAACCCTTACCTTCTTAATTTCAGTTCTTATTAGAGACATGCTGAGATGGAAAAACGCCTTCCTGTTATAATTGTTATTCATTCTGTGATTAATCTGGGCAAATGGGGGAATAATATTATTGTTACGACAATTCTTAAGAAATTGCAAGTCAGCAGCTCTTCTTGCTATCTTAGCTCTAGTCTTTTCGAGTAAAAGAAATACCATCATAAAATCATAAAACTAAAGTGTCATGTCCAAGTAAAAATGTTATTGTGGGTCCACTATCATTTTGCAAAGGGAAAATCAATTTTCTCCACTTATAAAGGTTCATCACTCACTCTCATTCACTCCCCGTTTTCTCATTCAACTTTCCAACACTCCATCTCATCCAATCAAGGTGATCCTTTCATACAAAGAGAGTTTTTTGCATCAATAACTTCGAGTTATCAAACTATGCTACACAAATAACTATGTTTCTGCTACGCATATACCATGGAGGTGCTCCATCATCTCTCCAAGGTTGTGAGCCCCCTGCAGTTGTTTCCTCCACCATTTTAACATTGTTCTACTGCTAATATAGGTTGGTGGTCTATTTTAACATTTCTTGCTCTCATTTCTGGTCAAGCAACCTAAAAACCCTAAATTCCAAACACTCAAACAAAACCTATACATCTAGCCTAAAATATATTTCTCTTCGAGTCATTGAGTGAGAAATCCTTAGAGAGATCACTCTCTTGTTTAGAACGACTAGTTTTTGAACAACAAGTGGTTTGAAGTTACCTCTTTCGATCTCCTCCTCAGTGTGAAACATTGTAGGGGATAACGCAACATATGTGAGCTATGAAACAAGGGGATGGGTGAGTTTCACTACAGTGCTTTAGAATTGTATGTGATATGGTGAGTGGTCTTTCAAAATTGATTGTATATAAGGATGGAGTGTGCAAGGGATGTGCACTTCAAAAATATCACAGGGCTACATTTTTGTTCAATGATAGAAGGTCCAAGGGTGTGTCCCACTTGACTCATTCTAATGTGTATGGTCCTATGCCAATGGATTTTGTGACATGATATTTATATTATGTGACATTTATAGTAATTATGTCTCTAAGGTCATGTGCATAATTCTTAGAGGCCTTGCATGAGGTGATGAGTGAGTTTCAAGAGTTTAAGGTGCTTGTGTAAAACCAAATTGGGAAGAAAATAAATTTTTTTAGATGATATAATGGGAGTGAGTATCCCTCCAACAAATTTGAGAATTTGTGTAAGGAGAGAGGAATCGAACAAGGGTTGACATTGCCATATAATCCAAAGTAGAATGGATTTATTGGAAGGAAAAATAAGGCCTTCTTGTGGGCAATGAGGGCTTTGATCCACGATAAGAATTTGCCTATGTTCTTTGGGGTAGATACTTGCAACACATTTGTGCATTTACAAAACATGTGTCCTCAAAATATTTTAGGGGACTAGAATGCTTAGTAGGATTTCAAAGGAGTGAAATTGAGTAGACCCAATTTCTCATCTTTGGTGATACATTTAATGTCCACATACCATTTGAGAAAAGTATTATAAATGGAGCCTTAGTAAGAAAGGGGATGTTTGTTTGATACAATAATACTTCACAGGTTAGAGGGTACAATACCTTTAGCAGGTTGCATGTGTGGAATATATTAGTGTTAGAGGATCTAGAGAAAGATATTCTCAAGAATGAGGAGGGATCCATAGCACTAGCATTAAGGGCATAGTTTTGTAATGAGGAGGAGGAGTGAGATATTCCTTCAATCTCTTTGATGAGGAGGTGATTAGAGTAATATCTAGTCAATATTGCATGGAATGTTTATTTATGTTGAAAACACACTTGGATATTTCATGGTAGAGCCAAGGAGGGTTGATTTGGTAGCATTCAAACATTTGCTCAAGTACATGACACATCTAATGGAGTATTGAATCTTGTATGTTAGACTTGGTGGAGTATAGTTAGAGGCTAAATATATGGATATTAGGTTAGGAGTATAATGGACAAGAAGAGTACCATCATACCTAGGATCATCTATTACCTAGTTAGTACCACTTAACTTAGCAAAAGCGTACATGAAATAATATAGTGAGTTGTGAAGCCATATGCCTTACAAAATGGTCACAAGATTATTTGGTGTTCAAATGGGAACCCAAATGATTTCCTATGGCAATTAAACATATCCAAAGATGTCCAAAAATATAGATATCGGGTACCATTTGTGAGATAGATTGGGTGGGGTAGAATCCCTTTCTTGGGATGAGAAGTGTTAATTTTGTATTTAAAATTTCTAGCAACTAATAAGATTTCCTTCTTAAACTTAACTCAGTAAAAATAAATAAATTAATTGAATTAATTATTCTTATATAGTTGAACAGATTTGAAAGCGTAAATATTTAATTATTTTAGTGACTTAGATCCAATCTGAGCCATTAATTTAAATAGGGTTAACCTAATTGGGCTAGGATTTAATCCTAGCCTTCTTTTAAGTTGGAGATAAAGTGGGGCTAGGATTTAATCCTAGCCGTCTTTTAAGTTGGAGATAAAGTGGGGCTAAGATATAATCCTGGCCGACTTACATTTAAGTGGGAGATAAAGGGTTGAGGATTGAGGGTTAGGGATTTTGCTCAATTTCAAATTATAAAAGGAGCCCTACCTACACTAATGAAGAGAGAGGGTTGGAGATTTTCGCTAATTTGAAATCACTTTGGAGATTGAGGGTTAGAGATTTTTGTTTCGGTGGCTATACGAAGGAGGCTATCCAGCTGAATTTTTAGAATTAGGCGAGGATTTTTTTGCCGATTCATTATGCCAAGGGGGAGGTAATTTTCAAATGCTTGTGACAAAAATATTTATTTATGTTTTGCAATTTATTTGTAAAAATATTTATGTTGAATTAGGGTTTATGTGATCCATATCAAGTTTATGAAAAATTCTTCAGGGTAAATCACATCACAGTTGTGATACTTTTTGAAACCAGTGTGGTTCAACTTTTAGTAAGGATAAACCACACTAGTTGGTTGGTTGGTTGTAAAAGCATCACAAATGTAATCTCATGTGATTTAGGCCAAAGAATTTCTTTAGAAATTTAATATTTATTTATGTCATGGAATTAATTTACAGAAAAATGGTTGTCAAAGAAGGAATGCAAGTAGAGGTCGAGGTGTATTGTGATGTGGAAGGATCTAAAAGTTCATGGGTTGAAGGAGTCGTTAGAAGCATTAACGGAAATATTTGTGTGATAAATTTAAAGATCTTAAAAACTAATGAAAAGTCTCTGCGAAAGGTTAAGAAATTTATAAGGGAGGGGGGAAATTTGTTGGTGGAGGTGGTTCTTAGTCACGTAAGACCCATTCCGCCACGCACACCACTACGAGTAGATTTCTTCCCTGGAATGGCAGTAGAGGCTAGAGAAAGTAATTGCTGGTGGCCTGGCTTCATAGCCTCTGAAGAGGTTGGTAATAACCTCTGGCAGGTTTCCTTCTCACACACATGTATTTTGACTGCCTTTCCTCCGTCCGACTTGCGTCCTACTCAAGAATGGCGAGGAGGAAATTGGATTTCAGTGCCTCCGGTTTGTTTCCTGAATCCTTCTTCATATATTTAGGTTTAGGTTTTTGTTTATCTACAATATTGATCCATATTGATATATGTTGCAATATGTTGTATGTTATGCAGGACGAAAACTCTGACATCGGGCAAGCTATCACGACACTTAAAACCCTGAAAGCCGGCAAGTGGATAGCATGGAGTCAACTTCTGGAGGTTACCGCTGCAGAACCTGAAGATTAGAGTAGTGCTGAAACAGTCGTCTGTGGAAGGGATAGGATAGCATAGATTTAAGAGTTTTACTTATTTCTCTGTTTATTCAAACGTCTTTAACGGTTTTCAATTATTGTTGCTGTTGATTGTAACAGGCTTTAAAATTTTATTCTAGATCTGTAACAGACTTTAAAATTTTATTACAGATCTGTAACAACTCCTTTATTCTCTTTTTTCTCAAGATTCCAAAACCAATGTTCAATACTTTGGATTTCTATGATATATATTTTGCCTTGATATATATTTTTTATATTCAAAACTAGATGGTAGGTTCAATACTTGTAAATTTCTATCATTAAATTTTGCATTATCACATTCTAAAATGTTATAGAGCGAGCAATGAAGCAAATGTACAGTGCATACCTATAATTTTTCCAATTCTAAATTTAAATGTTCAATTCGCCAATGTCATCTGGTCCCATGGCCATGAGGAGCTGGATCACTTCTTTAATCATCTTAATGGCCAGTCCTCAGCTATTAAGTTCACCATGGAAAAAGAGGTCAATGGTAGCCTCCCGTTCCTGGATATTCTTATTTCTAGGAAGGAGGACGGCTCTCTCTCCCACTCTGTGTTTCGTAAGAAAACGCACACGAAGCAATATCTTCACGCCGATTCGCACCATTTCCCGGCTCAGAAGATAGGGGTACTTAACACCCTAGCTACTCGTGCACTCAGGATTTCGGACAATGAGAGCCTAGATAGAGAGAGATCCCACCTCCTTGATGTCTTTGTGGAAAACGGATATAGTAGACACCTAGGTCGGAAAGCTTTCCTTAAAGCCTCCAGAAATGCATTTAAGAAGAAAGAGCCTAAGGAACGCCATCTAGGTGTCCATCTTCCCTATATCCAGCGGACCACAAACAAGATTGCTCGGATCCTCAGAAGGTTTGATATTCCCTCAACCTTCAGGCCCCTCAAAACCATTCGTAATTCCCTTCGGTCTGTGAAAGATCCTGTTAACCCTATGGACATGAAGGGCGTTTATTTGATTCCTTGCTCATGTGGGACACCCTATATAGGAGAAACAGGGCGATCCATCCAGCAAAGGATCTGCGAACATGCCGCTGACCTGAGACATGGGAGAACAAAGTCTTCAGCCTTAGCGGAGCATGTGGACAAGACCCAACATCATGTCTGTATTGAGGAGACCAAGGTTATCGCCAAGGTGGCTCAATTCCATCATCGTAAGTTAAGGGAAGCTATAGAAATTGAGAAAAGGCCTATCAATCTCAACAGAGATGATGGCTGGAAGGTAAGTAGGTGTTGGATCCCCGCCCTGTCCTCTTAGTGTTTCTTTCCCCCCCGGCCCTTTGTTCCTCTGTTGTTCTTGCTTCGTTCCCCCTTATTCTGTCTGTTTCCTCCTCTTCCGCCTTGAGCTTGGGTTTCCTTTAGATTTTCTCTTTTCTTTCCCCTCCTGTTTCTTTTGAGCTCTTCCTGTTGATTCCTTACCGGAGTGTTCGTATAGTATATTCTCCTCTTCCTTATATAGATTTATATAGCTGTCTTTTGTATATTCCCCTTTACGTGTTTATGAGTAATTTATTAATATTCTTCTTAAGTTTAGATATAGGCATTATATATTCAAAATTTTAGTTATTATTCTTATTTAATTTTATGATATTTTGCATTGTTGGGGGACCTTCACCAGCGTGATTAGTTAATTTCGTAGTTAATTATTATTTAGTCTTGGTCCTTATTTATGCATTCATTTACATTTTATTATTTTTATTTACATTCATTAAGCCATTATTATTACGTAATTATTATTTACTCTAGGTTCTTATTTTATTCATTTTATTTACATTGATTTGTATTTTCTTATCTTTATTACATTCTATTTTTATTTTTTTCATCTCTTTAAATTAATGTTAAATTAGTATGGTATATCTAGATATCTTTTAACAATTTAACATTAGTTTTATATTAAATATATATATATATATATATATATATATAATATATATATATATATATATGAATTAAACTTAGGTTAATAAAAACTATTATTAATTAGCAAATTAAAACAATTCTTATAGCACGAAATTATAAACAAATTTAACCTGTTAAAATAACC
>APFE031443981.1:469-16462 GCA_000404065.3 Pinus taeda
TGCGCTTTCCACGGGGTACGCACCCCGCCTTCAGAAACAGAGCGTGGGTACGCACCTGATCTGAAGGTAGGTTGCGTACCCCGACCTTTTTCCCTTTGAGGAAAAAGTCGGGGTACACAGGTTACCCATGGGCCACCTGCGTACCCCGAGGAGCGCATCCCAAAACCCCAGTGCCCCCAAAAAGTCAAACTAAGGCTAAAAATCAAATTCTAAATGGATGAAATTGAAGAGGAGGATGTTGTGGATTACCTGAAAGAGACGGCGCTCGATTCCGACGGTCAGATTTTCCGCAAAGTCCACGGGAAGTTTCTTGCCAAAAGCCCTTTTTTCACCCTCAACAGTAAAATGGTAAAATGACATGGTAAAAAGTCTTTTTGTAGGTTTTTTGGATGAATAAATTCTAAATTTGTTTATTTTTCACCATGGAAGTACGTTTTTCAATGTATTTTTTGCCTATCTTAAACAGGTATGAGTAATGTGTCGTTTTTGTGCAGGACAAAGGGATTTTCATGGAAACTTGTCATTTTTCACAAACCAAACATCAGAGTCATCTTTTAAGCCCTTTTCTGACTCCTAAAAAATGAAAAGATTTCCGAGCGTTTCTTTTACACTCGTTAAAACGGAATTAAAAGATGGTCCCCTTATCGCCCTTTTCTGACCGTAAAAACAGGAAAAGATTGCCGGGTTTTTGTCGTTTCAAACTCAATACTGGAAATAAAACGATGTGTCCTTGATCGCTTTTTACTTTTTACGTCAAAGACACTAACTATGAAAGTACTCCTTGGTCGCAAGATCAAGCGGTTATCCTAGGTATTATTTTATACTTTTTCGGGCTGAGGAGACACAAATTTACGAAAAAGTCCAATCTGGAGTCTTCTAAGTTTTTCAGACTCTCTAAACATGAAAAACACCGAGTTTCTCCTATACTGGACTCGTTAAAAATTCACAGTAAAGGACCTGTTCTATTACAAACAGGAACGGACCACTCCTTCTTAGGGTTCGAATCAAAAACTAAGTTGGACTCATCCGAAGGATGAGCTTACAAACAAGCATATGTTATCCTCCTCAAGCTTGTAAAAAATAAAGAGGTACTTGCCAGAAATGGTGGGGGAAATATGAGAAGAATGAGCCTATTTTTGTACTCTGTGTTTGAAAAACTTTCCATCACTCTTGACCATGACACTTTTATCCACCTGGGTTGGGAAATCCTTTACCTAACAGTTAATCAAACCACTTTGAAAGTCTTCAACCGGTTTCTGGGTATTAACTTTGGGTCAACTGTCACCAAACCATCTGCTGTGTCGTTACATGCTCAAGAGGTCTGTGCAAATAAACCATTCACTTGCAAAATATTTTTCATCCATCATTGACCATCCCTGAGTTAGTTATTGCTAGTTATATTTCTTCAGACTTGATCTATGATTTCGTATTATGGGCTTGCTCATGACAGATCGCTTTCTATCGACTCCAACTCATTATCTAGAAAGATGATCTAGAAATCGTCAGTACCTTGGAATCTGCATGCCTCAATGGCAGGTTTCTCGCCTTTGACGACAGGTTGCATCATTGACCTTCAATCAACGGATTTCGTGACATGTTCGACATCAACTTATTCATTCACATCTCATGGATTGTACTGGGTACTTTGAGGGCCATTGACATTATTGGTGGTTCCTCTCACACTTGTTAACAGTTTACATCATTGACTGGTAATCAAGTGGTTTCTCCCATGTTCGACTTCGACAAATCCATTCACATGGGTAGAATTGTATTGGTACGGAAAGTAGAAATGAAGACCCTGGATCTAGTTTCCACCATCCAGGCTACGAGGAATTTTGTTATCATTCTATAGTGGACTATTCATAAACAGATGGCTGCGTCCATACTGTGTCCATGTGTTCCTACTTGTGATGTAATACAAAGTCATTCCTATAACAGAGCAATTTTTAGGTAGTTCTTAGTCAGTTTTGATCTGAGTATGGAAATGCCTACCTCAGCGATGATATGTTCACATATATATATTTTGCATTGAATGTTTTTATAGGTTCGACCAGGCTATCCATAGGAAGATCCTTGAAATGATAAAGTCCTTCACTCTTCTTAGATGATCAAAAAACCATCCTCATCTGCTACAGACTTCGCACTTTAGGGGGCAATCTGTTACACAAAAAATTGTCACCATGACTTTCTACAGTTTGTGTGAGTCCATCAATACTCATACATCCCTCTTTTGCAAGTCTTAAACCTCAGCTCTTCATGTCAAGCCTTGAAAATGGGAGAAAGACCTTAAAAATGTCTCAAATCCTGGTTTCGCACTTTCTCCTAGTATTGCCTGCGGTGCTGCACCTAATGGTCATGTTTCCTATGAACCTGACCGCTCTGTATATTGATTGATAGTGTGAACCCCTGTAAAAGTTAAAAAGGCATGAGTTCATTCTTAAAAATTATCTTGGGTCACTTCTAGACACTTCTAGAAGGAATATTACGTTGACAAGTCCGCTCCACCTTGGTTCATCCATTCCATAACTAAGGGAGCTAACTCCATGATATGAGGTGCCTATCCCATTAAAGGAGGAACTTATCCCTTCAATGGTGGACCTGCAACTTCCTCCATTTGCACTATAAATTCATGCATTGGGCTGGTTGTAGAGGAGGTTGAAAGCTGAATATTCTTGAGGGTAAATGCTGCTGAAAACTAGACTTCCTTTTTGAGCTTGTGAGAGGAGAGATCACATACATTTCATGTCATTTGGGAAGTGAGTAAGGCTTGTCAAAGTAGAGGAGACCTCTGTTGGACCCTGGAAAGGACTTGTGCAACATCAAGGCAAAGGTTGTAAAGTTCTTTTATTCATTAAGTTAATACAATCAAGTTTATTTTTCTCAATGAACTGTCTCTAATGGTTTGTTTTATGAGCTCCTTGATCTTCATAATGAACATGTTTTGTTATACACAGGTATTCTTTGATGTGTGCTTGTTTGTGTATGCAGGTTATTGAACGGGAACTGCTTGAAGCTGTTGGGATAAAACTGCCTCAAACAAGCGTTGGACCGAGGTAGGGTCTTTTACACTTCATAGTATTAATTATTGAATTAAAACATGTTTAGAGAGAAATAGGTTTGCTTGTTCTCTTTGTTGCTAGATATCATTAGATACTAGGGAGATCGGTCTTGTCCGCAAGAACGATTTATCCGGCCAATAGGGCAGCCAAAGGGAATCCAGGAATTGTTAGAGCTGGAGGGCTCATCATAAACCCAGATGACACATCTTTGCATAGATTTGCTTGGGGATTAGGCCATTCCTCAAGCATACAAGCTGAAGCAATGGCCCTTTTTAAAGGAATCAAACTCCTCAAAGAGCTGGGCCTCAAGGAGGCAAATGTCTTTGGGGATTCCTAGGTTATCATCAAAGCAGTGGCGACTAATTCTAATCCAGCAGACCTAAAACTAGCAAGGATAATTACAAGGATTAAAGGCATGGCAAAGTCCCTAAATCTGGAATATTTTCATGTGTTGAGAACAAATAACAAGGAAGCAGACATTGAGGCAAACAAGGCAGTCCACTTAGTTGCCGGTACAATTCTCAAAGATAAGGAAATCCTTTGGGATCCAATCCCCTAAAGAGCCATGTTTTATTGCATTCTTTTGCAACAGTTTGTTTGTATCTTTCAGCTCAGGAAATTAGCAGTAGAAGCGAACTATATTAAATGTAAAAAGAGGAACCTGATAAGAGTAGGCGTTATATTCCTCTTGTTGGAAAGTTATGCAGAAATCTGCTTCTCCTTTTGTGACCGAATTTGTGGCTCTTAGCCAATCAGTTAATGAAATCCCATGACCGTTCTTGTAAAAAAAAATATACCTCCCTACTTACTAACCAAATTTTGCCATAATCTAATTGATTTTCCTAGTTGGATATAGTTTCAACTTGGTAGTTGAGTGAATGGAAAGTGATAAAATTGGATATTCTCAAATTTGACGACCTCCTTCTATTTCAATAGCTTATTTTAATTTGAGTTCCAATTACTCATGTAAAAGGCCTTGAGCATTAACTTAATGATCAAAATTAAATCCACAATAAAAAATTAAATTCTTACTTCCCTATCATCAATAATTTTTTATTTTTTACATAAAACAAATGCATCTATTTAATTAATTGTGATTTTGCCTAATCCCATCAAAAATATTTTCTATTATCCTTTCTCATCAAAAAATGATTATATAGACTCACCATCCCTTCTTTTCTCTATTCCTCCATTTATTTTACATTTTTTCTAAATAATAGTGTTCCTTAACAAAACTTACATTTATAATAGTAAAAAAGAAATATAAGATCATCTTAAAATTGTTTCATGAGTGAAAGTTTATTTCTCTATTAGTAAGATGTTAAAGAAGGTAAGACTAAGAAGGTAAATTGTTTTTGGGAAAGTAGAATATATATAATTATAAAATTAAGTTAAAGTGTTATATATATATATATATATATATATATAATTATATATATAATTATATATATATATATATCATTTAAGTGTTAAAATTTTTTTATATAGATTATATTTTGGTATTATTGATATTAAGTGAAAATTTGGAAACAATAAATGTAAAATGATTGTAAAGCTTTATGTTTATTATATGCTTTTGGTTCTTGTTAAGGTATAATTTTTTAGTATATCTGGCTTATGAGCTATTGGATATACTCTTAGTGTTATAATGATAGCCGTTTTTTTTTTTTTTTTTTTTTTGGACCTTGGCCACATTACTCTAAACAAGTTTACCAGTTCAACCATGGAAAATATTAAACGCTTTTTCATATTAATTTTTTTTTTGCTAAAAAATATATATAAATTTTAACAATTACCTAAAGTATTTTTTATTATATTAGAAGAAGTTTTTCAATATTCCTATCTAGTAATTTTTTAAAAATTAAAATACAGCACATATGGAGAGGTAGTAAGCTCATAATATACAAATTGGAATTGTTGCAAATATTGAAAATATGAATTTTCTTTTGCGATTCGATCCGTTATAAAAGGGAGTTTATTCATTTTAACCATTCAAATTGTGGATGATATATATATATATATATATATAATGTATATATATATATATATATATATATATGTATATATATATATATATATATATGTATATATATATATATAATATATATATGTAATATATATATATATATATAATGGTATAGTATATATATATATATGTATATATATTGATTGATTGTAATTTGATTCTTGATACATTTTCACTTCTTTACAATGATTTCTAATTGAGAAGTCTATTTGTATAAAAAGAGAAGGCATTGAAACGATATCCATATAACCATCATTAGAGGGAAGATTGAATACTTGAGTTGATTTCAATAGTTTAGGCTTAGATATTTAAGCAATGTTATTAATTTAAGGTTGGATACTTAACTTAATGATCTTAGTTTTTATGATTTGACAAAATTGTTTTTGGAGGTTTCTTTTTTTTCTTAATGTTTATTAAAATTATAAGTTTTTTGAATTATTTTTTAGGAGAACTCAATATTTGGATAAGAATACTACCAATTACTTATATATTGGTAATGCTTGCACAAAAAAAAAATTGTATTCTCATAATCTACTACTATATAATTAAAGTAACTCAAGTTTTGAACCACAATATCTGCATGATTAGAGCAATCTACACTATGATACCAAATTGTAAAGGAGAAAGTGAATATAATTTGGACATGATTATTACACTCTCTTTCAGTGAATGTTTTACCATGTCGTAAGTGTTTTGATAAAAAAAAACTTAACATTAATAATTTATTAACTCAAATTCTAAAGTATTTTCAAAATATATTACTTATTTAATAAGGTTTGAATGTTTTGACAAATATGATTCATACAACACCACAACCCATCTTAAACAAGATTTATACTACATTAACTTACTTCATACACGGTCAACATTATCATTACAACTAAATTAATAAATTCCTTATTTATTACACTAAATAATTTTATATAAATTTCATATCATAATAATAAATTAAACCTAAAAACTAATTTGCATAAATAAATAAAAATATAAAAAGAAAAATAAAAAATTACATACAAAATTTTTGTAACATGTGCAACACTACTTATTTGGAAACAATCTCACACAATAATAATTTATATCCTAAATCTCGTATACCACATACAACTAATTTATTCATTATAATATAGATATCAACCATAAAATATCTTCCTACCCAAATAAATTATTAATATATAAAAATGATGCACATAAATTCAATCTAACTAACATGATCTCCATTGAAATTACATCACACACCATATATATTATACTCAACAGGAAAGTATTCTCTAGATGGCTCTCAACTTTGCGGAAATAGTTGTTGGCTCAGTTTCGTCTGCCTCTGGGGGGCAAGCTCCAGCGCATATCGTTAGTGAAGCCCCAGCTCCCACTGTCCAAGTGGTCTAGGCCTCACTCAAAGAGGCTTTGAAGTTCTCTGAAAGTGCCCTAATCTGTCAATTCAATGGTTTTTGGCCACGGCTGACAGCTCTACATAGTTGGATCTCAGAGGTATGGAAGCCTCTAATTCCTGATGCAATTAATATCTACCCTTGTGCTAGGGGTTTCTTTATAGTATATTTTGAAAACCCTGAAGCAGACAATGTATTCTAGATTCCGGCCCTTGGTTTTGGGAAAAATCTAGCCTATTCACGAGGCTATGGAACCCATCATTTGATCCCTCAACAACAGTCATAACCTCAGCACCAGTTTGGGTGAGATTGCCAAACCTACCCTTGCATCTCTGGAATTTCCCTTCACTAAAACCCATTGGAAATGCAATTGGAAAATTTTACTGCCCAAAAATAGAGGAATATGCCAGAACCACCTATGCACACATTTGTATGGAAATGGACTTCAGCGCCGGATTCCCAGCTGAAATACACCTAACAAATAAAGACTATGTGCGGAACCAGAAACTCGATTATGAAGTGTCCTCTTCAGATGTCGATCTTGCTTTGAGATAGGCCACCTAGCCAAAAATTGCTCAAAAGCCTCCAAGAAAAATTCTGCTAGAAAAAATCACCATAGATCTACATGGTGGGAAGGAGCACAAAAAGAACACTACTCTGTCATCAAAGAGGAATGCTCTCAAGAAAACTCTGAATCACAAGAATTTGGGCAAGAAAGAAACAACTCTCAAGACAAGCAAGGGGAAAGCCCTGCCCAACAACAAAAGAGTGAACTCGACAACCCCTCAAGCATCAACAATTATGAGGACTCGAATACCGCACAAAATAAATCTTCATTTAACAGCAAAGTAGATCTCCTAGACCAAACTTCTTCTCCGACTATCTTCAAAATGACGAACATAGTAGATCGCGAAGCTAAGACACCTCCCAAGAACTAGAAGAGATGAAGGAGATGCAAGATAAAGAAAGTTGGAAGACCGTAGAGAAAAAAAAGAAAGCTATAGCACCAATCTTGCCAAAAAAAATGAGAAGCCAAACAATTAGAAACTAAGAAAATTATAGATCTGATAGACCAATTTAGTCTCAGTGGACATTAACCACCATCATCATTATCATCAATATAAAATAATGTTAGAGCAGTGTGAAACCATGTGTATCTATAAACTTCTTCATAGTGGTATTATATAATTGAGTTCGATGGGACTCACCCCTACTTTTTTATAATATCGAATTTAACTTAGATAACAAAGTTGAACATACCAGTCATAATCAATGCGACAAAAAATCTCGATTATCAACACTTAATCAACTTCCAAGATGATGATGTAACGTGGTTCACATGATCATGCCCCTCACTTGTGCTTTAAATATTTAATTAATCCGCGCACATCTGCACATGTATAATTCTACGATATAATTCTACGATGAACCGTTTAGATATTGTGATATACTTTTAAAATAAAGTAGATAAATTATTTATTTACAAGGAAAAAAGAGAACCAATTGTATATACAAATGAATAATGTGTCAGTAAAACACCTCTTGAAGCGCACATTAGTCAAAAAGGAAACTGATAAAAATAAAAGAATACATGGTGAAAAACACACCAAAAACATTTAAAAAAACTAAACAAATGTGGTGATGAGAAGATACATTGAGGAAAGAGAACCAACTAATTAAATATGGGAAGAAATATATTAATTTTGATTTTTAAAACGAAAATTGAAATATATAATAAATTTAATTAAATTTTTTTTTAAGTTAATTAGAGTTATTTTGGGTGGTTGGGTAGAATGATTATTATTTTTTTCATTTAAGTTCAAATCTTTATTACTGACATGATGAGTTTTGATGCCTCAATGGTTATTGTTGTAATGGCTTTGAGCCTGAGAAAAACACTCTTAAGTGAGTATGACTATAGGATGGCATAGTACAAACAACCTCACTCTTGCTTTTGAGTTGAGAAGGAGGCCACTTTCTTTTCTTGGAAAAAAAGGGAGTAATTTTTCTAAAATAATTGGGGTAGTAATAAATCTAAAAGTCTATATGATTTCAAAGATAATAAGATAACACTTCACTTGGGGCTTTGGTAAAATTTCAAATAATTTAGCAAAACTATTGTTCTTATGCAATGACTCTCCTAAGCACTAGAGGAAGGATTGCAATATCTAGTCGTGCTAAGAGATTCAATGTTGGTTATTAGAGCTATGACAAGGAAAATCCCCTCTAGAGATATTAAACTAATTCTCTCCTCAAAAGAATTATTACTTTAGCGAATCATTTTGGTAAATTAAGCTTCTTGCGCATCAAGCGTGAGCTCAACATGGATCTTAATCATTATGTAAAGATTAGCACGTTGTTAAAAGGAGGAGGGTTTAATGGTTAACAGAGTCACTTGTATGAATTGGATCCCATGACAATCTTGTTCGCCTTCATATCTCTCCTTGCAAGTGTTGAGGGGTGCTCTAATCAACATATAGGTTGTGCCTTTCTAGGTTCGAACAAGAGGATGTGTTTTGCCGTCATAGTTTGTTTGCTTCAACTGAGTTGGCGTGTGGGTATTTTGGGAAGTGCATTAGGCTACAACTTTATATCTTGGGTGATGGATGCATCCATCATGGTTAGAATAGACTTGGAGGAAGGGTTTTAAAAGGATTTGAGAAGGGTTTGCCCACTTTCATTCATAAGTGTAGGCTCAATCAACAGGGAGAAGGCTCCATCTACTTGTGAATCAAAAGAGTTAGGGCCTTTAGTAGGAATCATCTAGTGGAATCGCTATATAATCTAGTACTTCATACAATTTTTTGTCTTCCACATTACTATTCATCCATTGGATTCTTAGGTTTTGCTTGCAATTCAAGTTAATGGTGCTTTGGTGTTCATTTGTTGTCACATTCTTCTTAGACCAATGGGCTCATTGAGGGAAGGAATATTTGTCTTTAATATAGGTCTTGTGTGATCTATTGATTGCAACTTCATTCTATTTAGTTTTGTTTCTTCTTATCTTTAATTTTTCGACAAGATGTCCATAGGAAAACAAAGGTTAAAGAAGGAGGTTTTGTGACGGGAAGAGGAATCCATTAAAGACAATAATAAAATCCTCTCAGCAATTTCCATGAAACTAGTAGAGATGGAACAAAGAAAATTAGCTCATAATGTCATTGTTAAGAACCCTCTCCATATTCAAATCTATTGAACTAGCAATATTAAGATGAATTTGGAAAAATGAGGTTCCTTCTTTTGGCTCAAATTATGCAATGCCTTATCTCTTAGATCCAACAATGCAAAGACTAGTTATTCAACTCACACAGATCACAAACAAGATTTAGTCCATCAATCCGAAGATCCAATGGAGATTGATAACCAAAATCCTCCTTGTTCAAAAGGGTAAGAAGTTTATGATAGTTTCAAACCCTAATGATAACTTCACGTTTTTTCTTACTATTTATATTCTAAACTTTTTTGTGAAATTATTAATGTTTAAGAAATTATAAATTTCTAGCTTGTATAAAATCTTTGAAGATGTAATTATTAGCCCATGTGTGTGTTTTATTTTCAAGTCTGTGAAACCACTTTTTTTACTCACTTATATATATGAATTGCTAGTAGCTTCCCGTGTAGCCATTTTGTTTAATATAATTTTTGTTTCTATAACGAGACTCCTCCCCTACTTTTTTATAGTATCAAATTTAACTTACATAATAAAGTTGAACATACCAGTCATAATGAATCCGACACAAAAACCTCGATGATCAACACTTAATCAACTTCCAAGATAATGATGTAACGTGGTTCACATGATTATGCCCCTCACTTGTGCTTTAAATATTTAATTAATCCGCGCACATCTGCACATGTATATTGTGATATAATTCTAAGATGAAGCGTTTAGATATTGTGATATACTTTTAAAGTAAAGTAGGTAAATTATTTATTTATAAGAAGAAAAAAAACCAATTGTATATACAAATGAATAATGTGTCAGTAAAACACCTTTTGAAGTGCACATTAGTGAAAAAGATACCTGATAAAAATAAAAGAAAAAAAAAACTAAATAAATGCGGTGGTGAGAAGATACAATAAGCAAAGAGAACCAACTAACTAAATATTGGAAGAAATAAATTAACTTAATGATTTTTGAAAGGAAATTAAAATATATAATAAATTTAAATAAATAGTAAATTTTTCTAAGTTAATTGGAGTTATTATGTATGGTTGGGTAGAATGATTATTATCTTTTTCATTTAAGTTTAAATTTTTATTAGTGACATGATGAGCTTTGATGTCTTGATGATTATTGTTGTAATGGCTTTAAGTATGAGAAAAACACTCTTGAGTATGACTATGGGATAACATAGTACCAACAACCTCACTCTTATCTTTGAGTTGAGAGGGACGCCAATTTCTTTTCTTGGAAAAAAAGAAATAATTTTTCTAAAATAATTGGGGTGGAATAAATCTGTGAGTCTGTATGATATCAAAGATAATAAGATAACACATTTCACTTGGGGGTTTGTTAAAATTTCAAATAATTTAGCAAAATTCTAGTTCTTATGCAATGGCTCTCCTTGGCACTAGAGGAAGGATTTCAATCTTTAGTCGTGTTAAGAGATTTGATGTTGGTTACTAGAGCTATGACAAGGAAAATCCCCTCTAGAGATATTAAACTAATTCTCTGCTCAAAATAATTAATATTTTAGCAAATCAGTTTGGGAAATTAAGCTTCTTGCATATCAAGCATGAGCTCAACATGGATATTAACCATTATGCAAAGGTTAGCATGTTGTTAAAGGAGGAGGGTTTAATGGTTAACATAGTCACTTGTATGAATTGGATCCCATGACAATCTTGTTCGCCATCATATCTCTCCTTACAAGTGTTGAGGGGTGATCTAATCAACATATAGGTTGTGCCTTTCTAGATTCAAACAAGAGATGTGTTTTGCCATCATGGCTTGTTTGCTTCAACTAAGTTGGTGTGTGGGTATTTTGGGAAGTGCATTAGGCTACAACTTTATATCTTGGGTGATGGATGCATCTATCAAGGTTAGAATAGGCTTGGAGGAAGGGTTTTACATGGATTTGACAAGGGTTTGCACACTTCCATTCATACGTGTAGGCCCAATCAACAAGGAAAAGGCTCCATCTACCTGTGAATCAAAAGAATTAGGGCCTTTACTAGGAATCATCTAGTGGAATCGCTATATAATCTAGTACTTCATACAATTTTTTGTCTTCCACATCACTATTCATCCATTGGATTCTTAGGTTTTGCTTGCAATTCGAGTTAATGGTGCTTCAGTGTTCATTTGTTGTTGCATTCCTCTCATACTAATGGGTTCATTGAGGGAAGGAATATTTGTCTTTAATTTGGGTCCAGCATGATATATCAATTGCAACTTCATTCTATTTAGTTTTGTTTCTTCTTATCTTTAATTTTTCGGCAAGATATCCATAGAAAAACCAAAGGTTAAATAAGGGATGTTTTTCGAAGGAAAGAGGAATCCATGAAAGGCAATAATAAAATCATCTCAACAATTTCTATGAAACTAGTAGAGATGGAACAGAGAAAATTAACTCATAATGCCATTGTTAATAACCCTCTCCAAATTCCATTCATATGTATGAGTGAAAATTACATTCCTTAGAAGAAGGAGAAGTGATCAAGAGCCTAGAGTAGCCTGCGCGAGAGGAACCAAATAGCGGGAGCCTAGTGCAGCCTTCGAGGCCGGTAGGAGGAAGCCCGAGGAGCGCGTAAAGAGACACAACCATCCACGAGTATGTGTGAAGCTCCAGAGTCATGCCCCAGGAGGTGGCCGTGAAAAGGAAACTCCCTTACCACCTGAGCTAGCTGCATTCTGGAATCTAGTTGCAGCATGCAATAAACGGCCAACAACCGAAAACCAGCAAAAGTTTGTAAAAAAAATGGAATCCATCCCCACAGTTTCTCTGCTGACTGAAGAACCCTACAAAGCAGCATTAAACCTAGTAGAAGGAGGGCTTGTTTCCCAGTTCATAGGCTTATGGCCCTCGCCTAAAGCGGTGGAAGCCTAGGTGCAAAGGAACTAGCATTCACTGGTCAAAGAAGGGATAAAAAGCCATTTCGTCGGCAAAGGCTTCTTTGTATTCATATTTGAAGCAACAGAAGACATGAACCTCATATTCAGAAACAACCCATATTTCATGGGGCCTCAGGGTCTCTATCTGAATTAATGAACTCCAGACTTTGACCCTACTCAGGATGTGCCCTCTATCGTTCCGGTCTGGGTGCGATTTCCCCACCTACCATTGCACTGCTAGAACCCTAAATCCTTAGAAACCATAGGCAACAAGCTAGGAAACTACATCAATTGATCAGAAAGAAGAGACCAGTACTCCTGTGCGAGAATTTGTGTAGAAGTAGACCTGGAGGAAGGTCTCCCTGAAGCCATTAAACTCACAGTGGTTGACTGGACACACATACAAGTCCTACACTATGAGCAACTCCCATTTAAATGTCGGCACTGCCATGGCTATGGGCTTTTTGCCAAGCATTGCAAAAAGAAATTAGAGGATGGAGCTGAGAAGGAGAAATAAGATCAATGGACTTAGGTTCAGAAATCAGGACCAACTAAGCAGAGCAACAGGAATAAAGGGAAATTCGTATCCACTGGGAGGGTTGCTCCTCCTGAAACCCAAGCAGAAGGAAGCTTAGTCCCTCCAATAGCATACATATCAACAAACCCCTTTGATATACTCAGAACACCAGAAAAACTCCAAGACCCAGTAGATAAAGACGATGAACAACAAGAAAATAACATGGAAGAAAATAAAAGGAAAGAGGAATCAATCCAAATCGCATCCCCAAAAGGTGCCTCTAGCTCCCCATCCTATGCAGATATGACAAGAAAGAAGACGCTTGAGATATCGGGATCCTCTGAAAATGAAACATCTGAGAGGCCTTTGAAAAGAGGGGGGAGGAAATCTCACAAAGAGGCTAGAGAAGAAGAAGCAGAGAGACAAAAAAATGCAAGGCAGCCAGGCCACTATAGAGATGTCTATCAACAGAAATACTAGAACCAAGCCTCCCAAGGGAGGTGCTGCCCGAACCCCTACCAGTAAATAATGCAATTAGTCTCTTGGAATTGCAGAGGACTGGGGAACCCATCAAAATCTGAAGCAGTCAAGAGCCTATTAAAATCAGAACTTCTCGAGATCCTCATGCTCCAAGAGACTAAAATAGAAGGCAAAACCCTTCTGGAACTCAGCAAAGCAAAATGGAAAACAAAATCCGGAAAAGCGGTAAGTGCTAGAGGTACATGCAGTGGGTTAGCTACTCTCTGGGAGTCTGACAAATTCCTACTTGAGAGCTCCTTTCAGACACAACACTAGATTTACACCGAACTCTGACACCTATCAAGTAAGATAAACATTGCACTCCTTAATCTCTATGTACTTCTCCTCTATGCAGAAAAGGAACAATGTTGGCAAACTCTAACTGATGTTTTTTGAAGCGTACTCCCTCAATAATATAATTATTGCCAAAGACTTCAATCTAATCTTAGACCCAAAGGAAAAAAGAGGAGGAACCAACAGCAGGGATCGCTTCCTTCCCTTAGTGGAAAACCTAATTCAATAATGGGATTTAATTGATTTCAAGCCAAAAAAAGGACTATACACATGGACTAATAACAGAATAGGGGAGGAGCATATCTCAGTCAGGCTGGATAGATTCCTTCTTCAGAGTTCCTTCCTCTCCAAGAAGATGATCATCTCCATAAAAATTCTGCCAAAGTGGAACTCAGACCATAAACCCATCCTCCTTCTGCTGGAAGAAGAATAAAACCTAGTGTTTCCGAGAAAACTAGTGTCTTTTTGATCTACTAGTCCCACTAAGATTGGTAGCTATCTTATAAATAAACAATCAAAGCACTTTGTGATTTTCTTTATGTATGATAGGTAAGAGAGAAGCAAAGGGACCAACCTGGATCTTCCGCTTTACTCCTTGCTTGATTTCTCTCTCCCTTGATAGAACTTGCAACTCCTCTCCTACTTGTCCCGCTTAGAGAATACCTGTAGAGACAAAGTAAAAAAACACCATCAAAGCATATTGATCTATAATATCATAAACAATGCAGAATCAGAAATACATTGATCATACAATTGCATTCACAAATAACAAGATTCACAAATACATGATTGTATGGAGGAAAACTCAAAGAACTTTACTAAAATAGAAGGGAGAATTACAACCCAGCTGTCTGATCCGGCATCCAGCATCAAAGCCCTCTTCACCTCATGAAAAGCAAGATCACCCAAGAATACAATGTCTCTTCTCAAAGATAAATCAATAACACTTCCTTACAAATTAAAAAATTCCAGCCTCTAGATCTCTCAGATGAGGGATCCATTTATAGATGTCTGCAAGGGTGTGAGTCATCTCTAGGTTTTTGATTAGTGTAATTCCACTTGTAGTTCTTGGTTCCACTTGGAGATTTCTTGGATCTCTTACTCATCCCTAGGTGAATTCAGAGAGGCAAGTGTCACAGGAGAAGTTTCTAGAAGATTCCATGAGCATCCTACTTAGCAAATTGTCTCAGTCATTTGTCCATTCTCGCTCGTCGCACCCTATAGAAGGCCTCTTCAGTATGTGTCGCACCTGGCTAGTGTAGGAGCCAGTATGCATCGCACCTTGACAGTGGAGCAGTCAGTATGGTCCAATTTTGGCCAATTCTGAGTGGTTTTTCAGGTGGAACTTCTGGGGATGATGTAATCAGTTGACTATGATCCTTTAGGGTATGAAACAACACTTTTAGGGGTTAAAGAGCCTTTGTTTTATCGACATATAAGATTGGGGTTGCAGTGCCCAAATATGTCTATAACAGTTGCCCCCTAAAGCATGAATTCTTAAATCTTTTGATGTCGGGTGAAATGCTTTATCATGAGGATCCGAGGTATTCAAACTGGAAGGTGACCTGTATAAGATACAATACAATACATCATCATCATATTATTTTCATGATCTAGCTGAGGTGGGCATTCCCATGCTCAGCTTTATAAATTCATTTTCATGTACATAGGATAGATAATCATCTGCAGTTGCAGACTGGTGATTCTTTATATGTAGAGTCTTCATCCCTTAGCTTGGATGATCATCTATGCAGCTTCTACGTACATTTGATGTCTTTATATTCCTGAATATATTGCAGCCCGGATGGATGAAACTAGATTCGAGGTCTTCAAACTCGTTCAATCTTTGCTCGATGTACAAGTCAATCCATGTGAAAAGATGTTCTGAATTCGAACATGGAAAGACATCGCTTGATTACCAGCCAATAATGTAAGTTGTTAACAGATGCGAGAAGAACCACCGATAATGATAATGACTCTCAAGGTACTATAGTACAATTCACGTGGTGTGAATATATGAGTTGATGTCAAACACCACGCAAAATCTTTCGGTTGAAGGCCATTGATGTAAACTTGTCGCTGGAAGTGAGAAACTTGCCATTGAGGCATGCAAGCTTCAAAGTACTGAAAGG
>APFE031443981.1:25985-90674 GCA_000404065.3 Pinus taeda
TCCTATAGTTTTCGATGGGTCCATTATGACCCTCAAGGTTTCATCACTGCTAGGAGAACTAAGTATAGGCTCCTAGGCATCAAGCATTGCCACTACCCACACATAGAAAAATATGCCAACTTACAAGAATGGCAGCTGGACACTCTAGTTGAGAGCTTAACTGAAGAAGAAAGAGTGATTAAAAATATGAAATAGCTTGAGAAGACAATTGACCTGGATTATGTGCAGCAGGTACCTTTCAGACTGCCTTACTCAGTAGGAGAAGGGACCTCAGTTACAAGGACTGCACCACAGGCACCTTCTACAACAACAGCAGCAATAGACAAAGGCAAAGGCATAATGGGTGCAGAGGATGAAACGGGAAAGGAACAGTCAGCCCCTCAAACAGAGCAGCTGAAAGAGCAGCTGACAGAGCAGCAGACAGAGCAGCTGAAAGAGCAGATGAAAGAGCAACAAGCAGGGCAGCAACAAGGACAAACTGTTCTGCCACAGACTGGGCTGCCAGAAACCCCCATAATGCAAACGTCACCACCTCAAACTCAGCCATTAACTGCCCCAGTTTTGCAAACCCCAGCACATGAAGAAAGGGGAATAAAAAGAGAAAGAGAAGAGTCCACTCCTCTCAATGGATCCTCCCACTAGCCAGAAGCCAAAAGGCAAAGGGCAGACTCCCCAGAGGTGGAAGACATTACTGAAGATGTCTTGAACAGCACGCCAAAGGACAGGGAGGGCAGCCAGCACACAGGGACAAGCTCCTTTCAGCAGGAGCAAACTTTACAGATTGGCTTGGAGGTGTCCTCTCCATCACAACAAAGCAAGAAGGCCAAGAGCACCAAGGCTTCTTTTAAGCAAATAAAGGCTCAGAATGAGCTATTGAGGGCTGAAGTATACAAACAGTTCATTGATGCTACACCAGCCCTGCAAGAGAGACTGATGTCTGATTATGACATCCAAGAGGAAAAAATGATATTAAGTCATTTTAATCCCAAAGGACCGCAGCCTAAGACAGCTGCAGATTTCATAAGGACAAGGGTAGAGGTCCTAGCTAAAGACATACATCCCATGGACCAGATTGAACTCCACAAGCAGACTGGGGAAATGGTCTATGCCACCTTGATAGAAAAGGCCACATTGGCCCATGAGCTGAAAGATTCCTTAAAAAACACCAACACTCAGCTAGATATTGAGAGGATGTCCTCTAAGGCCAAGGACAATAGAATAAAGTCTCTTGAGGAGATCATTGTTGATCTGGGGCATGATCCTAGTGATCCGACAGGTGTAAAGGCCCTCATAAAGAAGAAGGATGATGATCTAAATGCATTGAGGAAGAGATTGAAGCTACCGCCCACTGAGCACCCTCAAACAACTGAGCTTCAAAAGCAAAAACAGGTTGAGGACCAGCTAGACCTCTTATTGCAGCAGGATCAGAGGATCCGTGAATTGGAGAAAGAGCTGGAAGCAGCAATACAAGACAAACAGGGAGAATCTACTTCCCAAGCTCCTCCAACTACTTCCACAACAACAGTAACATCAGGGGCAGTAGTGGCCCCCACAACAGAAGTAGCAGGCACATCAATGGCCCAAGAGGCCAATCCAAGTGTAGAGGAATTGACCAAGGCTGTCAAAGAGATGGAACTCCAGGCCAATGAAATAAAGAAAGCCAAGGAGAAATTGGCAGAGCTGGAGTCCAAATATGACAAATCTAAGATAACTGTGGTAGAGCAGGGCATAGAAATAAAGGCCCTCAAGGACAAGATAAAGGCCTTAGAAAAAGAATTAAATCTGGAAACAGCCATGGCTGAAATAAAGAGGATCTTATGGGCCAAAATAAGCAAATCCATCACCCAACAATGGAAATCAATAAAAACGATACATCAGCAGATGGAATTGCTGGGCCAAGCACATATAGAAATCAATAAGGCCAAAGCAGTGCTGGGAAACAGACCAGAACAGGCCAACAGAATAGTAGACTTCCTAAATAGGCAGGAGCAGGAGGAACTGGCATCCATGGGTATCCCCAATAGAACAGAAGTTGTTCTCCTTGCCAAGAAAGTGCTCACTCTCAGGAGTTATGTACAGGCCGTGGAGAGGAAGTGCTATGAGATCACAACAGATGTGGAGCAATTCAGGGTCAAGTTGGCAAAACTGCAAGCAAAAGGCCTGCCCAGCCTCCTAACTGGTGCAGGAAAATTAGTTTCCCAGGATCAGTTTTCCAACAGAATGGCAACATATATTGAGAATCAGATCACTGCATCTAGCAGTACATCTGAACAGACAGGGCCCCCCTCAGGACAGAGTTTATATGATAAACTGGGAGACCTATTCTTTATTGAGAATGAAGTGAACCACCTTTTTGAGACTCCTCCTAATTTTTATAGGTATACAGAGGCCGACGAGACCTTAATAAAGATTAGGAGGCATCAGATGCCTAAGGAAGACTGGTGGCAAGCAATGCTTCAAATTCTGCCACGGTAGCTCCAGTTGTTCGTTCACTGCCAGCTCCAGGTCAATACAATACAAACATAAGGATAAAATGAGCATTAAAAGCAGCTGAATGCTGACTCTGCATGTAAACTATGATGGCTAGCCAAAAGATAAAGAAATGCGCAAATTTTGGCGGTGTACCCTTAGCCAACTCCAAGAGCCACCAAGTCAGCAGTCTCTGACCATTTGCTGACAGCTAAGAGACTAAAAGTAATTACAGCATTCACTCTCTCAGCGACTGCACTCCAGCAATTGGTTGAGCATTTATGGAACATTTACTCTCCATTCAGATATTTTCTTATGTAAAATTTTGTATATATACTCCCCTTAGTAACGCATAAGGGGTTGGGAATTTCTACTCTGAGGCATGTATACTCTGTACTTTCAGAAAAGTTTAATAAAAAGAGCATTTTCAGCTCAGTGATTTCCGGGAACTCTGGTGTCTTGTTGATGATCTAAGTGCTGTTGCAGAATCCCTATGTTGTCTGGTGGAATGATATGTTTTCTTTAAACTCTGTTCTGTTTCTCTATGTTATTTCATTTTCATGTTTCCTTCATATCTAGCAATAAAGAAAAAGAATAGTTCAGGACATGTTTCTTCGCACCCTGTGCTCAATCTTATATTGCTGTAAATGTTTTCTTCAGGATTAAAACAGACATGAATTCTTAAATGCTCATGTTATATTTAGTTCCATGTTGTGAATGTTATCTAGAAATTCTTAAATGCTTCCAAGTAACAATTGCTTTCTTTCATATCAGTTTATAGAAATATTCTTAATTTCCTTTCTTATACTGAACATATCATACCCAAACTCAATTTCAAAGCATTATTCCTCAGACAATTATCTTGCTCTGCAGCTTTCATTTACAAGTATCAACACAGTACACCAAACCAAAGGACCACTGACTCCATTGCCCAATATAATGCAAGATTCTGGTAAGAGCATACACGTTTTGACCGAACCTTTCCAACCAAACAATTAAACCAAAGTTGAGTTTCACATCTAGCCTAAAATACCATCAGAACAGAGACAAACTATAAAGAGAGATCCCTCTCTGATTACAGCTTGGCTAGAAGCTGCAATCCACAGATTGGTTAGTGGTTACCCCGGCCGTATTCCCTCAGAGTCAAAGGGAACAACCTGGGTGTTAACATAGTCAAAGCGTAAGAATGAATCTCAGCAAGGATGGAAAGGGAAAGATAAAGGTAAAGGTAAATGGCTGTTGAAAAGGACAAGGCGTCAGAATGCAAAAGAGAAAGAAAATGGTGCACCATACAAGAAGTTTAACGTAGCTAGATAGGGACATGGGTCACAACAACAAAATAGAGGTAATGGTACAGGATGGTTGGAGTGTTGGACGTGTGGTAAGGAGAATCTTAAGAGACAAGGCCATAGAATCAGGTTGGTAGGCCTCAAATCTATAGTGCACAAGAGGCGTAGACTTTTAGGAATGTTGGACAAAGTATTCCTCATATCTATGCAGTGTTGGATAACAAACAGGCAAAGCAACACACAAATGTTATCGAGATAGACGATAAGCTTTATGATCAAGTTGTTTCCATTTTGAGACCCTGGATCTAATTATAGTTATGTTAGTCCTGACCTCGTGGATAAGTGTGGTTTGAATAAAAAAGTGCATGCAGAATCCTAGCTAGTGGAGTTGGCTACAGGTACAAAGAAGAGAGTAGATCACTAGGTAAGAGTTTGTGCATTTGAGTTGAATTCTATGCCTACATCAGCACATTTGAATGTATTATCGTTGGGGTCATATAGTATGCTATTGGGTATGGACTGGATATATGTTCATAGGAGCAAAGTGGGTTGTTATAACAAATCCATTGAGTGCTTGGATGACAATGGAGAAAAGAGAATATTACAGGGTAAGAAGAAGGCAACATCAGTTAGAATGGTTACAACTATGCAGGAAAAGTGTAGTCACAGAAAAGGGTGTGTGTTATTTGCAATGCATATTTCTAGTGAAAAAGGTAAGGATGTGAAGGTATTGAGTAGGTACCCAATCTTGCAGTAGTTTCAGGATGAGTTTCCAATAAATATTTTAGAGTTTCTACCTCACAGGAAAGTAGACTTTTCTATTGAATTGGTACCAGGGGAAGCACTAGCATCAAAGGCACCGTATAGGATGAGAACTCTATATTTTGTGGATTTGAAGTCACAGTTGAAGGAGATACTTGACAAGGGACACATTAGGCCAAGTCTATCATCTTGGGGTGCATCAGTATTGTTTTTGAAGAAGATGGACAATACTCTTACGTTATGCATTGATTACAGGTAGTCGAATAAGGTGACCATCCAGAATAGGTATCTGTTGCTGAGGATTGATGACTTTTTTGATCTATTGAAGGGAGAATCAATGTTCTCAAAGATTGATTTGAGATCTGGATATCATTAGGTACACATTAAGGAAGATGACATATACAAGACAACTTTCCAGACTAGGTACATGCATTATGAGTTTGTTGTAGTTCCATTTGGTTTGACTAATGCTCCAGCTACCTTTATGTGCTTGATGAATAATGTGTTGCATCCTTATCTGGACAAGTTTGTTATTGTGTTCATTGATGAAATCTTGATATATTCTAAAAATGAGGAAGAGAATATCTAGCATTTAGCAGTAGTGTTGAGATTGCTGAGAGAGCATCAGTTGTATGTTAAGCTTAGCAAATTCAGTTTCTTTCAGACAGTGGTAAATTACTTGGGACATGTGGTCTCCAAGGAAGGTATAGAAGTGGATCCAGAGAAGATAAGGTCTATCATGGAGTGGGAAGCTCCTAGAAATGTTGAAGAGGGAAGATCATTTATGGGGCTAGCAGGTTACTATAGGAGGTTCATCATTAACTTCTCTCAATTTGCATATCCTATTACATCATTGCAGAGGAAAGGTAGGAAATTTGAATGGATAGAGGAATGTGCAATAAGTTATGATTAGTTAAAGAAGTTGTTGACAAATGCTCCAATGTTAAATATTTCATATCTGGACAATGATTTTTTGGTATGCAAGAGAGGACTTGGTTGAGTTCTTATGCAAGAAGGACATGTGGTATGCTATGAATCAAGAAAATTGAATGAGCACGAGAAAAATTATCCGACGCATGATCTTCAGCTGGAAGAGATCATTCATGCATTGAAAATGTGGAGGCATTATCTTCTTGGCGGGAGGTTTGTATTTATGAGTGATCATAGTGGGTTGAGATACTTATTCAATCAGTCGAACTTGAATGTTAGGTAAGCTAGATGGTTGGCCATGATTAGTGAGTTTGAATTTGAGATCAAGTACATCAAGGGTAAGGAGAACAAGGTTGCAAATGCTATTAGCGGGCAGATACAGGTGAATCATATAGCAACTATGAGTTCTTATGGGACGAAGTTACAAGATCAAATATTACAAGCAGGTCAACAGGATGACAAGTGGAGCTTATGCACAGGTTATAAAAAGGTACAGGTACATGTACAAGTGTAGGTAAATGTGATCGGGATAAAAGAAATATTGGTTATGAGTCCCACATTCATGCTTGGAACACAGCACGATGGTGATTGGATAAAAGAAATATTTGGTTCAGCCAACCTATGGTCAAGTGGCTCGTGGAAATCCCATACTTGGTTGGATTTTACATCCATTAATAAGAGTTCCTTTCCTTGGTATTTTATGAGCAAATTTATTTGTTCATACATGGAATTTTTGGGTGATGTATCCATATTATCTTTGTTGTTTATATGTTGGTTATGAGTATGTTTTATGACAATAATGATATATGGATTTCATCATGTTTTGATTCGTAAATGAATGAGCAATGAATATATGACCTAATAGATGATAATGCAGCTAATGTGATAAGGCATTAATGCTTCTTAGTGATTCTCAGATAAGTATGAGATCCCTATGCTCAGATATGTTGTTATGACTTGTAGATTGCATATTTGTCACATATTTGACGAAATACCTGTCATGGCTAGTAGGGGTATAGTCAAGTATTTGTTCAAATATTTGAATTTATATATTGTATCAATGCTAATTTTCATTCATAAAGGTTTCATGGAGTTCTAGGCAGTGGCCTGAATCCTGGCACTGAGAAGGTGGCACAAAATCGGGGGTTGCGGCTTAGAATTAGCTCAAATGTAACCCAGTCCCTTGCATGCCCATGTTGTGAGAGTGACTAGAGGGCCCCAGTCACATGTATGCCCATTTCATGGAAGCAACTGAGGCTCTAGGGAAATGAACTGTCAATTTGTCTCAGGGGTTAATCACCTGAAAGGGTTGGTTGGCTCATGTAGATTATGTGAAATGCGCAGATGGTCGAAGTTGTTGTGTTGTGTTGTTTCCACTTCCTTAACTATACATGGGGAGTTGAATATAATTGTAGTAGCCTCTCGTCACATGTTTACCCTAGTGGGCCAGTTAACTTAGGTAAATGTGGGAGGAGGGTGTTACATATACAACCTACTGAAAATGCAAGGTTGAATAACATTCAAGGAAATATGGTGGCTAAGCTGATACTAGGGAAAAACTCCCTTCGACGTTAATGTCATGCTCTTTGAGCAACAAAGCAACTTGTAACGTGACGAAAGATGACTCACAAGTGAATACATACCCTGCAATGTATAAGGTCTCTTATATAATATTATATTAATTAAAGGGTCTCATAACCCCACATTCTTCAAGATTTAATCCAAGATTTCATGGCTCATTAATATATTATAATTTGGTATTAGTTAACATGTGATTATTATCCTTTTATGTCCCAACTGTTTCATTCCTGTCATTAGCATTTGTTAAACACATTTCACTTTCATCTTTCTCGCATATTCATGTGTATATTCAATTCATTAACGTACATGAATTCCAATTTCTTAACACATATCAAAAGGATTGTAACACATATACAAGCTTCATCAACACATTGAAGTCCCTACATTCAAATGATTATCCATAATATAGTAACATCATTCATCATACATAAACAGAACACAGAGTTACTTATCTTGAAATATTCAAGGAAGGTGAGTCTGAGACAAGGACTCTCCACCCAACTATAGATAGTTTCGGCCACACTTACTTATATCCATCACCCCTAAGCCAAATTTCAGAGTCTGGGGGGAGTGCTTACTTCAGGGACTGACACACCAATCTTCCATTGCCTTTGGGACTCCAGAGGACTTCCTTCCTCAATCCCACCAACTGGAATCTTCTTACTTGGTCGACACTGGGAATCCAAAGGTGCCCGACCTCATGTTGAAAATAGCAACAAGAAATACTAAAAATAGAAATTCTCTAAATAGCAATTCTATAAATAGCATTTCAGGTACTAGTGTTGAAAATAGCAACAAGGAATGATAAATAGAAATGTTAAAAATAGCATTGCTATAAATAGCATTTCAGGATATATTCCAATTTTAATTAGTCCCTGAATTAAAATTGAGAATTAAAATTTGAATTTTGTCTCACTAGTTGTTTGAAAAATAATTAATTAATTCATCTTGAGTTAATTAGTTGGAGAAAATCAAACATGAAGTCTATGTGAAGACATGCAATATTTATCCCTTTGATTGAGGAAGTTACCCCTTAATTAAGGAGATAAGGATGAGTTGTATTTGAGTTGTAATTAGTTAGCTCAGTTAACTAAGTTAAGTCCAATTAAATTAGTTCCAAACAGTTTGTGGAACTAATTGTGAATTCAGTCTGTTAATGCATGCATGCATGCAACTAGTGTTCTCCAGATAACTAAATGTTCTCTCATAAATAACTCATGCATGTTAGTTCAGAGAAAGACCCAGTTGAGATTAGAGGAAGGGACATTGTACTATTAGTTGGAGGAATTTTCCTATAAAGTAGACTCATCCATGCAGAAGGAATTATCTCCTTCAGGATTGCGTAGTTATTTCAGAGGTCAGTGTTGTGTGTGAGGTGAGAATCACAGAGGTTGCAGTCAGAGCACCCAAGAGAAAATGCACAAGGAAATAGGAGGCTTGGAGGACTGAAGGAAGGCACATGTGTTGTCTATTTTGTCTATGAGCAGCAATGAGGGATTGTACTGAGAGCTGGATAGTTTGAGAGCTAAAGCTTTGTGTAATCCTGAGATATTTCCACTTGTATGATAATACAGATAGCATGGTTTTTAGCTTAGGCTTTCCCCTTAGTATTCTTCTGTGTTTCATGTGTATGATTTCTTCTTCTCTGTTATATGTGTTCCAATTGATCTTGCTCAAATTGATTAAGCTTCCACAAAGTTTGATAGTAGAAGTAGATTAAGTACTTTGGTTTAGTTACATTGCATTATCAGGTGATCTACAGTGAGAATTTCTACATGGTATCAAAGGTAGCTGATCCATAGAGAAATTTCTACACCTCACCCCTAGGTGCTCACATAGTGATTCGCTCATATTTCAGGGAGTAAAAAAATCAATTGTGCCATATAGGTGTTAACCATTGGTATTCATTCTAGTGTTCCTCAACTTCTACCTCAAGATGGCCTCTACCCAAGTTGTTACATGACTCTAGATTTGTTATCTCAACCCACAACCTCTAGGTTACCCAATATGTTACAAGGCTTCAGAGATTCTATCCCAACCCACAGCCTCTAGGGACCCAAGTTCGATGTTGCCTGCAGAGAGCTCTTTTTTCACTCTCCCTTCCTACTCACCTTAATCCCGTCCTCTCATTTTTGTTGTCTCCCCCTCTTCTCTTCAACATTTAACTTTTTTTCACTTTTGGTTCCTTCCTTGGACTCTCTTTACTGTTGTGTCATTTTTGGCTTGTAGAGTGTCGTCCCTTCATAAATTCCTTTCCTCTTTTTTCTTGTGATTTCTTCCTAATCGGCATGGGCATGCATACCTATTTTCCCTACTAATTTAATTTCAAGATATATTTTCATCAATTCCTACAACAACAAGTGTTTAATCGTTGTCCTTCATTTTAGGTTTCTTCCTTGCACAAGAAACCATGACGTCCCAAACAAGTGACTCCCTTCCCAAATCTGGAATATGTATCCCTTGACTCAGTCCCCATTTTCATTTCAATTCATCGTACAATATCTACAATGTGTTTATGATTCCATTTGCATGAGAACCTTGGGAGGGGTTATTACATCAATGCATAGTCTAAGAGTTCCATCTTTGTTTTTCACGAATAATATAGGTGCTCGCCACGACAACACACTTGGCCATATGTAGCCTTTTTCAAGCATTTCCTTCAGCTACAACTTCAGCTCAACCAACTCTAGGGTGCTCATTCTATATGGTGCCTTGGATTTCGTTAACGCCCTAGGCACTAGCTCGATAGAATAATATATCTTTCTATGAGGAGGTAATCCAAACACTTCTACTAGAAATATTTATGCATACTACTGCAAAACTAGGTATCTTTGTAGAACTTTAGTTCCCTCACCTACTATGGCTTGGTCAACTTCCTCATCCTTGGTAATTTGAACTGTAAGTAATGTAAAAACCTTTATGTTGTTTCATTTAGATTGCATAGTAGTGATTAACCTTTCTTAAATGGAATTTTTCATTCCCGAAAACACTATTTTCACTCCTCGCTTATCCAAGCATTCAATTGTTTTTCCATAGAAATGTACTTTGGTTTGATGTAAGCACAACTATTTGATGCCCATTAAAATATCATACACACCCAAAGGTAGTAAATTCAAGTGGGTTGTATTGGGCATGTCATTAAACCTGAATTCACATGACCTTACCCAATGGTTGATCCTTCACTTTGTTCCAGTTTCCAATTGAACTAGCCAAGGTTCTTCACACACTTCTTTGACTAGATTGAATTTATAGATAAGCTTTGGGCTAGCATAACTCTAGTTAGATCCTAGATCAATTAAAATGGAAACAATTTTTTCTTGCAGCTTACATTCCATCTCAATGATGGATGCTTGGTGATCTGCTTGGAAATTATCCATTGTGGCGTAAATTCTTGGTATACTCTGACCCACTTCACCCACCATGCTCGCCTCCTGAGTACTATAAATCTTTAATCTGGTGTCCTGTTGGTGAGGACAATCTCTCTATTTGTGGTTCTCACCACAATTCTAGCACCTGAGGAGCTCATGACCTTCAAACTTGGGTGGTGTTGTTGTCATTTGTTGCATTGTTTTCTTAATAGTGACATTAGATTTCTACTCTACCCGTTTCAGTTGAGTTGGGTGTTTACCTTCCTTCCTTTCTGAGCTTTTCCTAGGTTAATTTCTCTCATGCTTGGTGTTATCCATGGCCTACCAATTACCTCTAGTATTACGCTTGCATTTCGCTTGTTTATAGCAGTGTCCTAGCTTCTTGATAGCTTCCTTCAGAGTTTGTGGCTCGAGCAACTCAATTTTGTCTCGGAATGCCACAGGAAACCCACTGACAAATCTTTGGATTTAAGCTCTTACATCCTTGATATAACGTATCTCAGTAGTTCCAAAAACTTAGCGGCATATTCATCATTGGTTAACTAGCCCATTCTAATCTCATAAAACTGTCTAAATTTTCCATCATAGTAGCATTCAAACAAATATTATTTCTAAAGAGATTCTCAAACTCCTCCCAAGTTCATTATTTCTCATCAATAGCCCTAACATTCTTCAAGTCCTCTCACTAGATATCGACTTTTCCTCTTAAGTTGTAGGTAGCAACTCTAGCTTTCATGTTCTCAAAATAATCATGTGTTCTAAAGGATTTCTTCATCCCTAGTAGCCAAGACTCTACATCTTCTACTTTCTTCATATCCCTATCGAATGTAGATGGTTTGTATTTCTTAAACTCCTTAGGCATGTGATCCTTTTCTTTGCTTCGTGGGTGATGATAGTGATGGTGAGAATGGTGGTGCCTACGAGCAACGGAAATAGATGGTTTTATGAAATAATGCACTTGTGTGCTAGTTCTTACCCTTGGGGTGCTCAAAGGTACATCCCCTGGCATAGTGTCCTCACTGCCTTTCCTATCTCTCTTTCTGGATCTTCCACCATTTCCTCCATTAGTGTTCTCTCTAGATTCATGAGGGTCTTTCCTATCTTTGCAACTGGTTCTCATCTCAGATTTCCTTTTCCTTTGCTAATCAGAAAGACTCTGTAGAATGAATACATTTATTTTTTCCTGCCTTTCTTGAGCTCTCACTAGCCTTTCATCTTCAGCTTTAATGCTTCTCACCTCAAATCTCGAGCTTCTAAATGTATCCATCTAGTCTGGAGAGTGATTCCCTTCCCCTTTACAAAATCATCGTTCCTCATTATTGGCTTTGTCCCCATCACTTCCATGTTTTGATTGACTGGAGCTATATTCAACCATTTTGGTCATCATAACTGTGTTTCCCTTAATTTTTTGTGATGCTTGCGAAGTGTTGTCAATCACACACTATTAGCCACACAATTATGACTCTAAGTCAAACATTCATGATTCGGCCATGGAAGTCTACGCTGTGACAAGGAAATTCAATAGATATATCTATATATATATATATATAGATAGATAGATAGATAGATAGATAGATATCAAATGCAGTAATCATTTAAACATACAATTTCCATCAAATACATCAACATCCATTTGATAATAACAACAGACAACTACTCATACCAACTTTAACATCTAAACAGTTACTCGGCGGTTCTCACAATCATCACTTGCTGGTGATTAAGCCCATCACGTATGAGTGTCAAGTCTTTTGTCTGATACCACTTTGTAACACACCCAACCCACTCTCTCCTAGTAGGAGGGACGGTCACTATGCAAGTCCATCTTCCATAGTAGATTCATGGGAAAGGGACCTTAAAAATTCTCTGATACCACTTTGTAACACACCCAACCCACTCTCGCCTAATAGGAGGACGGTCACTATGCAAGTCCATCTTCCATATTAGATTCATGGGAAAGGGACCTTAAAAATTTGGATCATCTCTCTCTCTCTAGATTATCTTTACTATTATTATTTCCTTTTTTTTCTTGAGGACCTAGAGTATGCATATCCCTTCTTTACCCATTTCTTACTGCCACGTGGCACCCCACCATAGGCCCACATGACAAATTGAATGCGCAAACAGTCAGGCTGCCCTACATGTTCCCATTTGACCGTCTAAATTCCTGAGCTATGTTATGGTCAAAGTTGGTCCTACCACATGCTCACAATAACCTATACGTGAATGTTCTGACCCCAAAACTCCAACTAGTTGGGGTCGGCCTCACCACGCACATGTCGTGACCTTTACCGAACAGCCCAACCACAAACCCCTGACCTAGTTGGGGTTGGCATCAACTTCATGCGGTGGAGCCCTCTCCATGGACACTCGCCACCCGACCTCTGACCTTTGGACTTTATCACTTCACCAAGCCACTTCCACTTGGACAATATCTGACCAAGTGATCTCGTAAGACAATCATTGGTTTCCACACTTAGGGTTCAGTTCCATAATTGGATAACATTTCTTCCTTTAAAAATGAGTTGCAACTCTCTTCTACTGATCGAAGAAAGTCTTCTCCCTCATCATGATCTGACCCAGGGATCTCGCCCCATCATCCTGTAATATGTCTTTGAAGACTACCCTTATCCTGGAGAGGAATGCTTCTCTCCCTTATGTTAATCTTCTTGATCAGATCCCTTCAGTTATGGTTGACTCAAAGGTCTCTCCCTCCTCCTATCGTTCACAAAAAATGGTAACGACAGCGAGAGGTCATTAACCTACATCATGTTGCTATCCCTACTGAGCTTGGGTAAAGGATTTTACAATCAGTCTTAACCCCTCTTGATTTCCCCAATTCCGTAAAGAGGATTCTAGGCAAAGCAGTGTAGGTGCTCCTATAGTCATTACCTACTAAGTGCTTGGGGTGAACTCCTAAAGGGGTTCCACCTCTCTTGCCACAAGCTATAGGTGCCATGATTATTTTTGGGACTGCAAGCAGCTCCATGGCACTATGCATAACCTTCAAGTTCCCCACCATCATAGCGGAAATGCCAATGGTAGATTCCTCATCTATTGAGGATGCAAGGTTGAACATGCCTTTCAATGGGGGCCTCAACGTTTCCTCTCTCATGACTAGCGGATTCAATCAGCCATATATTTTCTCTAATGCACCAATCTGACATCAAAGGTTAAAGGTGCTTTAAATCGCTCAAACCCTCCCTAGACAATTCTATCTATTGTAACTACTCTCATTAATAAGAGAAAAAGGGTCTGCGAGACTGTTGTTACTATTAAGCTAACATGAAGGCCTCTAAGGTCTTCATCATAGCCGATGACTTGTTGCCTCTTGTTAAATATGTGTTGTTTTTAACACACTTAAGCATATGCCTTATAATATTATCATATTCATGATTATGACTTATTATTTACTATATTGGTATCTGTTATATATTAATACATTAAAATGTTCAATAACAAAAATCTTAGCAAGTTTCTCACACAATAATGGTTCACGGTTTAGGGCACATGCTCCCATCCCTTATTCATCAATACCAGTATTTTTAATGAACAACGAACACACTACAATATCTAACATGCCCAACACTGAGATACATTACAGACATGCAATTGCTTATTAAGTAATACATATATGAAATATTAACACAAATTCAGAGCATGTATTATGATCCATTAACATATAATAAACACTTATCTTTAATTCTTGCAGGGAAATTAAGTCTGGGATAAGGAATCTATGCCCAACTGTAGATAGTTGTTGTCACCCCTGAGCCAGATTCCAAGGTTTGGGAGGGATGCTTGCTTGAGGAGGTAGCCGTCAACTTTGAATGAGTGAAAGGAATCCAATGGACTTTCCTTCTTCAATCCAAACATTTTTTTGTCACCCCTTACCAACACTGAAGGTCTAGAGGTGCTCTATCTCACCCTAAGTGTACTCACATCGTGATTAACTCCTTCTAGGAGTCCAGAATCCACTGCCACCACAACATTCAACCAAGTCTACCTTGTAATATGATTTAGGATGGTCTCTTCCCAAGTTTTTATAGGTCTCCATAGACAATTATCTCAACCCACAACCTCTAAGAGACCCAAGTTGTTACAAGGCTCCAAAGACTCTATCTCATCCCATAGCCTCCAGGGACACAAGTTGTTATAGGACTCTAAAGACCTATGAATCAACCCACAACCTCCAAGGACCCAAGTTGTTACAAGGCTCTGGGGACTCTATTTCAACTCATAACCTCCATGGAATCAAAGTTGTTACAAGGCTTGAGAGACTAGCATCTCAACCCATAGCCTCCAAGGAATCTGAGAACCAATCGCCTTCTCTTCTCTTCAACCATCTCTGTTGACTATCCCAATTGAACTTAGATATTGTGACCACTTTGTCTACTTCTGAATTCCTCTTCGTATGTTTACTAATCTTCCTTCCTGAGTTTTTTTCCTTGGGTGACCTTTTTCTCTCTCATCCCCATTTGCTGAATGCTTCCATCCTTTTCTTAAATTGCTTGCTCCTTGAAAATTCGCAACCCCTATTCTTGGACCTACATTTTTTGTCCTATTTTCCTTGTTACCATTGCTCAAGCAACATGAGTTATGGGTTGTGTATATTTTGTTGCAGTTTATTCAATTTTGAATTTTGTTCCATTAATTTCATGCACCAGAAATCTTAATGGTTGTCCAAGCAGCTCTAGATTTCTTATACCAATTTTCTACATCCCAAGAAAAACATCCTCCTTCCCAGCTTTGCATCTATGTCCCTTGACTTGGCTCCATTTTTTTCTATTCACATTCATAGTGTGATTACAATTCCTTTTATGATGGAACCTCGGGTGGGGTTGTCACAGGTATGGAGCTTAACATAGTTAATATTATGGTGTGCGTAAGGATAGAATGAATGACTGGGAAATGCATGGAATGATATTTTATGAAATAAGATAATTTGGTGGTGGAAGGAGATTTTAACTTCTTAATGGGTGCTTCAAAATCTAGGTTCCTCATGCTCTTTTGGATCCACTCTTTGAGTTTTACATTCATCTCTTGGAGTCTCACGAATTATGTGATGTGGACCTTGTTAAGTATAAATATTCCTAGTAGAACGAGAGAATTGGTGATGCAATGATTACTAGAAGGATAAACTATTTCCTATTAATTGAAAATTTGTTGGGAAGGATGCCTCTTTTTCATCAATGGGTAGGGATTGGGGGTCAATCTAATCATCACCCCACCTTTTTGGAGTTGAAGGGTGGTTTCAACAAGCCAAAGGCCCTCATTAAATTCAACTCATTTTGGATTAAAGATTAATATTTTTAGAGTATCATAATTGATCATTGGTTCTCTTTTAATCCTAATAATGGTGGCTCTACTTCAATTAAGTTTCCTTACAATCTCAAAAGAATAAAACATGCCACTATGGAATGGCCTATCATCAAAAAACAAAGGGATGAGGAAGCCCCTAAAAATGTTGAACGAGAGTTGGAATAAATGGAAGAATCAGAAGGAGGGGGTTATATATCAGAGGATTCTAAACAATGAATGATTCAGCTTGAGGCCACCAGGAAAACATTGTTGAAAGAAAAGGAGGAAACTTGGAGGTTAAAGAGTTGCGCAATTTGGCTAAAAAGCAGGCTTAAAAAAAAAACAAAATAAATCAACAATACCGAAAGGGTCGAAGAGATATTAGTACAATTTTGGCTCTATATGACCAGAATGGGGGAAAATCCATTGCATTTGAAGATTTGGCTAGGCTAAGGAACACTCACTTCAATACTCTTTTTAAGGTCCCTTAAGAAGCTTCCTTAGCTGAGGTCATTGCAATGGTCGGGAACTTTCCCTAGTACCCAAAAAATCAAGTCAACCATTATCTTATGGAGCCAATTACTGAGGAAGAGTTCTTGAATATTATGCATAGTTTCAAATGGGACAAGAGCCCAAGCTCTAATGGGAAATTAGTAGAAATTTTCTTTGCGCTTTTTGAATTATTAGGGACAAACCTATTAAGGGTGGTTGAAGAATGAATAATATTAGGGTGAATGTATGATGCATTCAATTATAAATTTATAGCTCCCATTTGAAATAATGATTCCCCGTAGACTTTTGATGAGTTCATACATATTTATTTATGTAACATTATTTACAAAATCATAGTAAAAATCATTGCTTCCATATTGAATTCGATTCTATCGCAACAATTATCAAAAGAGTGATTTGCTTTTTTGGAGGGAAATTAGATTCATAAGGCCATTAGGGTATCTCAAGAAGGTATTCATAGTCTGAAGAAAAAGAAGTTAAAAGGTATGGTGCTTAAAATTGACCTGTCAAAGGCATATGACAAGGTCAGCTGGATCTATCTTAAAATTCTCATGACTCACCTTGGATTTTAGGTAATCTTCACTAATTGGGTCATGTGTTCCATTACTTCTGTATCTTTTGTAGTGCTTATAAATAGGTCTTCCTCTACATTTTTTCATGTTGAATTTAGACTTTATTAGGGTTGTCTAGTTTTTCCTTTATTATTTTTTTGTGGTTGAAGGGTTGAGCAGAATGTTGTCTGAATCAAAAAGGAAGGGACACTTAAAGGGTGCTACAGTGGCTAATGATCTGGTAATTACACATCTATTATTTGTAGATGATATCCTCTTTTTCTATAATGGGACCAAAAGAGACCTGGAATCAATTAAATTGGCCCTTTCTCTATTTGAAAAAGTGACAGGAATGATGATAAACCTGCAAATATCAACTTTATTTGAAGTAGGTTTATTCATAAACAAATATACATATGCTCTAAATCTATTTCATTTTCTTTCAAGTAATTTTGATGAAGGGAAAAAATACTTAAGTTTTCACCTAAAGCCCAACTATTATAAAAAGGTTGATTGGTTGTGGTTAATAGAAAAGATAGAAAATATATTAAAGTATGGAGTTTCAAATGGATTTCAAGGCAAAGAAAGTTAATGCTCATTGAGTCTATTTTAGAAGCCATCTCATTTTTATGGATAGCATCGTTAGCACCCTATAATTGAACCTCTAGGTTGAGAAAAGGTTTACAGGGCTAACCATAAACCACTTACAAGCTAGAATCTATCTCTTCTAGCTTTAGAAGGTCTCTCTCTATAGATTTTTTTAGTCAATTAATTGGCTTAGTATTTCAAATCTTAGGCTAGTTTTTAAGAGCATAAAGAATATGTTTTGTTTTAATGTTTTGATGGAAAATGTGAAGAAATTCCATTGTACATGGAGTCACTTTCAATTGATATTTTCATTAAATACATAAAATAATGAAAGATTTTTGTAGCAATAGCGAGATGGGTAGCCCTTCTGATGTTTTTTATCTGGTTCATTGTAGGAGAGTGAGTAGCAGAATGGTGGAAAAATGACACATAAAGCATCTAACTAAAGGATTAATTTTTCATGTCATTTATGAGGAAAAACATGTATTGTTTAGGAAACTAAAACAAAGCATTGTAATAGTGAATTTTGAGATAATTATTTGTTTATTTGAACAAGAAGATATATATTCATGGCATAATAATTTCAACAAGAAGCTTACATCACATAGAAACACATCACCATAATGAGTAACAAAAGAATTCCTGCAACAAGTCACTTCGACCTTTTTCTATTCACTGAAAATATTTGGAAAATACAAAATAAAAGTTGCTTGCTTCACACACAGACCAACCAAACCCTTTTGTCATGTATGATTCTTCTTAAATACATTTAGTTACATGAGAACTAAAGGACCATATATAATGTATCAGGTATCAACTAAAAGATCAAGATAAATTAAATCATTGAAACATCATTAACTTAAATATTGATAAAATTTAGCAACATCAAGATTCAAAAATCAGACTTATCCACATCCCTATGCCTATCGTGATCCCTAACATCATTCTAGAAGGTCCAAAAATAATCAAAACACAAAACAGGCCTGAGTGATGAATTGCACAGTAGTTGTGCGTCAATGTGTAGTAGATCTCCAACTCATCATGTTTATGGGTTATAATGGATGAAACCAATCTGATGGATACATTGGCGATTATGTTGTGATGGTGTAGGACCCACTGGATGATCCTTTCAATGCGTGCAGACCCCATAAAAGACTAATCACCACTTCCGTGGCAAAAATCAAATTCTGAGTTTGGATGCAATTTCCCTCTTCAAAAAAAATTGTAGTGCCAAACCATCCATCAAACTCACTTTATAACACCCATCATACTTCCAACCTACCGAAATTCAAATTTACAAGTTGAACTTAAAAAAAAAAAAAAATTAGAACTTTGTCAGCAAAAAATTGTGGAAAATGGGTCTCCGAGTGACACCTGTAATTTTGAAATTGTAACAAATGTGCACAAACTGAGAGAGGTTTTTGTTACTTGGCATATGCTAGACAAAATTTATTTTAGTGTTGAAATATTCACTTCCTACTATTAGAAAAATGTGCCAAAAAACAATGACTCAAACAGGAGGAAAATGCATAATTTTATTTTTTGAAAAATAGACCTCCAACAACTTTACGTATCTCCAAAACCATAATACCTGTGCAGAAACGGAAGGAGGATTTTTTTATTTCGCCCTTTCTTGGAAAAAACCTCTTTCATTTTTTATAAATTATTTCCATTCAGTCTGAAACCTCTTTTGAAAATGATGGCTAAAACAGTCAATTTGGGAGAAACTACGTAGTAGAGTGTAGCAGATATCCATGGTTGATATGGTTGCAGATGGTTTTGTGCAAGTTTGAGTGTGTAGATGTTCTTGAGATAACCTAAATATGATGTAGAAACCTCTTATTGCTTCCCTCCATGCTTTCAAACCTCCAAAATGGTTGTTCTCAATTTGCGCAGTGACCTCCTTTTTTCTGAGTTTTCAAACACTAACTTTCAATTCACAACTTCTTTGTGCATGGGTTGCAATGGAGTAGGAATGATAGAAGCTTGAGCTTAATACCTCCATATGCCTTATTTCATGTCATGATGGTGAATGGTTAATTGGAGGAAGAGTGGGGTGGAATGAGGATATCCTTTACTAGTGAGACCAATGATGAGAAGTAAAGATTACTAACCAGAACCATAGCAATTTTAACTAACTAAAATGACCCATTGAAACCTAAATGATTTCCTTTTCCATCCATGATTACAAATTTGAAATTAGGACCTTATAACCTTCTCGTGGATTTTATACTTGATAATTCCACAAAATTCAACCTTAGATTCAAATACCTCTTTATGACATGAACCTTTACAATGGGGATGATAGCATGTGACACACACAAACCCTTTCATATAGAAACCTTTAGACTATGACACCTTGTGATTCATAAGATAAAATTTACAAACATACCTCCAAAGTGGAATAGTAAGATAATAAATGCTATGATTCCTACATTATAGGAACCTAACATTGGCTCCAATTGGGATGACAACCCTGTGAGGTACCAAGAACACTACAGACTAGTAGACTAACCATTGGGCAATGGAGTAAAAAAAAAAGACTTAGCTGACTGAATGATTACAAATCTGAAAAATTTAAAGGAAATGAGAAATTTTACAACACATCACCAAAGTCTTAGAGCCTTCTCCTCGGGCTTCAAACGTTGATGATAGTTTTCCACTCCTGCTACTCTGAACAATAATACCAAATTGCCAAAAGAACTGCTGGAAGTTGGCACACTGCTGAAAAAGATGTTCAAACCATTGAGATTATTCATACTTCTATCCACACTAACTGTTCAATAACCCGATCACTCAAGCGATATGGAATTTCCAATGAAGTCAAGCAAGGAGATGGCCATTTACTGAATTTTTTCTCACAAACTCTATAACCAGACAAAAACATGTAAATGCTAGCAAATTAAAATCAAACCTGAGTCCAAAACCTGTGCTAACGAACAAAATGAACTCCACCTTTTTTTATTCTTCCAACAGACTAACCAAAGGATTTTGAAAAACATGAAGGATTGCCTCTTGTTGATCACCAAAAGGAGAAAAATAAACATCGTTCCTAACTATTGGTGTTCTTGTTCCATGTCATCAGTTTCAAGACCACTCTCAAAATAAACGGCAACAGTTTGTTTGTCATGCTCATTATAAATAGCAAGGAAAGAATTTGTATATTCTTGAACAGATTGAAAAAGGAAAGCCACATCATATACATCAACAACATTAAAATATAGCCCTTCATGTAATTTTGCTTCACGATATATCCAATTGTTTCTTTCTTACAACTCTATGATATATGATGTTTGAGTGTCTAAAGTTTTTACACTTGCTGCTTTACAAAACTGACTCAGACCAATTTGTTCTTGAATGAAAGATTTAGGAAATGAAAAATCTAAAGAGACATATGGATGACTATCCTTGTACATTTGATCACAAAAGGATTGACAATATTGTTGCAAATGTATATAAAACTCAAAGGATGGAACATGACTATCATATATAAGCATTGATTCTTCATTATAACTAAGATGATTGTTCTCTTGTTCTCTTGAAATGTCTAAAGGATGTTGAATATCATCAAAAAGTTTAGGAGAAACCATGCCATTGAAATTAAAATTTATTTAATTTTCAGCGAGGGGAGAAATAACTACTTGATGATAATTTTCTTGAGTGTCATCGTAACCAAATTCTACATCTTCTTTCTGGTTAAAAGGGTTCTCATGAAAGGCCTCTATAATCTCACCATCCATAAACTCACCATCTCCATAAAAATTTCCAAATTCTAAATGAAATTCTCAAAATGATCATAACAATTTTGAACTAGTAGCAGAGATGGGTAAGATCCTTTATAATTTTCAAAAAATATTCTATGAAAATGCTTTAAAGAACATAAACTAGCAGCTGGTAATTGTTCATACCATGACCTTGACTTTCCTTCTAGAGTATCCATGAACAAGTTCATGAGACAATCTTCAGGAAGTTGAACCCTCAACTTACGTACATGTATGTGAAATTTAACCAAGTGAAGAGTAGCATCATCTCCTTTCTGATCTCTAAATTTTGGAAAATAAGTTTGCCAATCTACACAAGGCATGCAGTTTGGAAAGTCGAAAATATGAACACGATTCATAGGCGCATACCTTGCAACTAAATTCATTATTAGCCAATAGAATCACCAGTAAACTTCTGATTTCTATATCCTGCTTCTAGTGGAGTCTTTGGATCAAGTTAACAATGGATTGGAGTCACCAGGTGAATGGTCCAGCCTTCATATGTCTGATTGTTGTCCACCATTAGCAACCAGATCTGAAACTTTGATAATCCTAACCGGAGAAGATGGAACCTTTCATTCCCCGAAAACGACACCACTATGTTAGCACCCTATAATGGAACCTCTAGGATGAGAAATGGTTTACAAGGGTAACCACAAACCACTTACAAGCTAGAATCTAGCCCTTCTATCTTTAGGGAGGGCTCTCTCTATAGAGTTTTTTAGTCAATTAATTGGCTAAGTTTTAAATCTTAGGATTGTTTTAAAGAGAAGAAAGAATAGGATTTGTTTCAATGTTTTGATGGTAGATGTGAGGAAAGTCCATTGTACATGGAGTCACTTTCAGTTGATGTTTTCAGTGAATAGGTAAAATAATGAAAGGTTCTTGTAGCAGGAGCGAGCTAGGTAGTCCTTCTGATGATTTTGATCAGGTTCATTGTAGGAGAGTGAGCAACAGAATGGTGGACAAATGAAACATAAATCATCTAACTAAAGGATGAACGTTGCATGTCATTTAAGAGGAAAACCATTTATTGTTTAGGAAACTAAAACAGGGCGTTGTAATAGTGAATTCTGAGATAGTTCTTTGTTTATTTAAAACAAGATATATATATATATATATATATATATATATATAATATATATATAATATATATATATATATATATATTCATGGCATAATAATTTCAACAAGAAACTTACATCACACAGAAACACATCACCATAATGAATAACACGAGAATTCCTGCAACAAGTCACTTTGACCTTCTTCTATTCACTGAAAATATTTGAAAATAACAAAACACAAGTTTCTTTCTTCACACGCAGACCAACCGAACCCTTTTGTCATGTCTAATTCTTCTTAAATACAATTAGTTACATGAAAACTAAATGACTAGATACAATGTATCTGTTACCGACTAAAATATCAAGATAAACTAAATCATGGAAACATCATTGACTCAAAGCTTGATAAACTTTAGAAACATCAAGTTTCAAAAATCAAACTTATCCATATCCCTACGCCTATCATGATCCCTAACATTGTTCTAGAAGGTCCAAAAATAATCAAAACACAAAACAAACCTGAGTGATGAATTGCGCAGCAGTTGTGCAACAATGTGTAGTAGACTTCGAGCTCAACATGGTTATGGGTTGTACTAGATGAAACCAAGCTTATGGGTACGTTGGAGATGATGTTGTCTTGGTGTAGTACCCATTGGATGCTCATGTGTACAAACCCTAGAAAAGACTAGTCACCACTTGCGCAGCAAAATTCAAATTATGAGTTTGCTTACCATTTCCCGCTCCAAAAAACATTGTAGTTCCCACCCATCCATCACACTCACTTTATAACACCCAAGAAACTATGGAAAATGGGTCTCCAAGTGACACCTATAATTCCCAAATTGTAACACCTGTGAAAAAAATATGAGATATTTTATTATTTGGCCTATGCTTGATAAAAATATCTTTTAGTTTTGAAATATTTACTTCCTACAGTTAGAAAAATGTGCCGAAAAGTAATGGTTGAAACAGGAGGAAAATGCAGAAATTTACTTTTTGGAAACTAGGACTCCAGCAACACTACATATCTCCAAAACCATAATATCATGCAGAAATTGAAGGAGGCTTTTGTTATTTGGCCCATCTTGGCAAAAACCACTTTCAATTTTTCAAAATTCTTTTCCATTCGATAAGAAAACTCTTTTGAAAATGATGACTAAAATAGTCAATTTGGGAGGAAATTGCATAGCAAAGTGTAGTAGACCTCCATGGTTGATATGGTTGCAGATGGTTCTATGTAAGACTGAGTGCGTAGATGTGATTTACATGACCTAGTGATGATGTAGCACCCTTTGAGTGCTTCCCTCCATGATTGCAGGCCTCCAAAATGGTTGTTCTCAGTTTGCGCAACATTTGAGCAATGACCTCCTTTCTTCTGAGTTTTAAAACGCTAGCTTTCAATTCATAACTTCTTTGAGTGTGGATTGCAATGGATTAGGAATGAGAGCAACTTGAAATTAATGCCTCCATATGCCTTGTTTCATGTCATGAGGGTGAATGGTTAAGTGGAGGAAAAGAGAGGTGACATGAGGATATCATTTACTAATGAGACCAATGATGAGAAGTAAATACCACTAATCAAACCCATAGCTATTTTAACTAAATGAAATGACCCCTTGAACCCTCAATTATTTCCTTTTCCCTCCATCATTACACTTTTGAAATTAGGACCTTATAACCTTCTCATGGATTTTATACTTGATACTTTCACAAAATTCAACCTTAGATTCAAAGACCTCTTTATGACATGAACCTTTACAATGGGGATGACATCCTGTGACACACACAAACCCTTTCATATAGAAATTTTTAGACTATGTCACCTTGTGATTCATAGGCTAATTTACAAACAAACCTCCAAAATGGAATAGTAAGATAAGAAAACATTATGATTCCTACACCCCTCACAGGCACTATCTTGGATTCTGAAGGGATCCTAAACTTTGTTCATAAGATTTGTTGCAGATTTCTATGGATGGGATCAAAATATGGATGAGTTTTTCCTTGTGTAAAATGGGACAAAATAAAGCTACCTAAGAAGTGGGGAGGATGGGCCTAAAAAACATGTTTTCCTTTTCTAAGGCTTTGGTTATTAAATTAGGATGACATTTTTTGTCAATCGATAATTTATGGACAAAAGTTATTTCCAAGAATTATATATCTCCTATTTATCTAGAGGAATGGATTAGGCTCCAAAACAAGTCTGGGACAAATATTTATATGATATGGAAAGTTTTATTGTCTTCTTTAAGTGTGAAATAAAAGGGTTTGGCTTGAAATATCGAATCGAGTGAAAAAGTCTAAATAGGGGTTGATCTATCGGTAGGATGTAGCGAAAATTATCGTCTTCCATAGGAGTTGGTGGATTTTCTAAATGATTAAGGGAGGTATAGTCTAAATCAGGTGGTTAACCCAAAAATATCTATTATTTTGGCACAAGGATGGGATAATGTTGTTCAATTAAATCTTTCGGAAGAATTGCATGGTCCATGGCAAAATTACACAATTTATCTCAATTCCTCACATGTAAGACTGAGGGACACGGACAATTCGTTGAGATGGGTTCATTTTCCACATGGGGAATACTCGCCAAATTTGGGCTACTTATTTATCAATGTTAACAAAGAGCCAAAAGCTCTAGCTGGGTGGTGGAAAATGTATATTTTCCTGTAGATTCATAGCTTATGTAATGTACTAAAACACAAGAAAAGAATCTACTCTACTCTTTAAACACCGGAAACCAATGATCGATTAAAACAATAATTGCTAAGAGGAAGATAATCAAAGACACATAACATTGTTTTTGGGGAAAGCCACTTCTAAAAACCCTGACTATCTATTGCATTAATCAGAAATCTCAGTGATAATACAAAGCTTGTTCTCATAAGAACAATTCCTACACAAGTATGATCAACTCTCTGGCTCACAAGCCCACACTGACCAACACTTAGCTAATTTATGTTTCCTGTTGAGCCCCTATTTCCTTATGCAATTCCTGAGAGGAATAGCCCATATTTTATTGGGAATTCCTTCTTCCATAACTGCACAATCCAAATCTAGGTCCTCTTCTAATTGCATGCATGATCTGTACAAATCGGATCATTCTACAACTAATAGTACATTGTCCCTACACTCTTATCTCAACTGGGTCTTTCTCTGAACTGACATGCATGAGTTTCTCATGAGGGAATCTTCAATTAGTTGGATTAGCACTGAGGATGCACCAGTGCACCAACTCACTACTAGACCTCTACTAGTTCCACAAACAGTTAAAACTAGTTTAACTGACCATAACTCAGTCAAACTGAGTTATCTAACTACAACTCAAATAAAGTCATCCTGGACCCCTAAAATTTAGGAGAACATAGCTGACATGACTACAAAAAGACTTCCAACTTGAAATTCCTAAGCTAATTAAGTCAGTTAAACTTAATTAACTATTTACAAGTTACTATGAGAATAGAATTCGATTTTAATTCACAGTTTAATTCAAGGAAAAATTAAACTAGAATTTCTTGTTGTCATTTCTCAACAAAAAAATATATGAAAGTTAAGTTGTATGGGAAAATCCAAACTTTTTCTATGGTATGTTTTGGAAAATAAAATTCCCACGGGTAAAAACTTAAAAAAGAGGTGTTTTGTTGGCCAAGCCAGTGCACTCTATGTAATGATGCATGTGAAACAGTGGAACATGTGTTTTTAGAATGCCCTTTCACTTCTACAGTTTAGAATATCGTATGTCAATATTTATCCTTAAATTCTATGTGGCAGGGTATATCTTGTAACGAAGCTTGTCATCTATTGTGGGGTCGAGTGGGCCCAAAAAAACTTAGGAACCTTCCTATTATAAGCTGAGGTGTTTTGGTTGCTCGAAATGATGCCATATTCTAGGAAAGGTCGTTAGTCCCTAAAAAGGTGGCAACACAAGTATTAGCCATCTATGATTTAATTCTTGATGAGATATCTACTCATAGGTCAAGGAATATCATGCCTGAAGAAGTAGATCATAACCACCCCTGGGATTCTTCTTATGAGACATCCCTAGCTAAGGGTAGTTGTTGGGGGCATGGTCCTTTATATAAATCAAAATCAAATCTACAAACTTCAAAGAGGGCTTTGCAGAGTTCAAATAATTATGTTAAATTATACAGTCTTAGGCTTTTACTTCTTTTTACCACCAAAATGGGATGCATACAACTTCAAATGTTTGGGAATTATATGGTTGTTATCAATTGGTTTAATAGGGTTACCAAATGTCACATGCATAGTTTGATTTCCATTTTGGATGACATTATGGACTTAAACCAGGTTTTTGACCAAATTTCATGTTGTCATATATACGGGAAAAGGAACTCCATTGTTGATAGCCTTTTCAAGGTGGGAGCGGAGTAGGACCTGTGCACATGGAAGATTGTGGAACAGGTGGGAGACACACACTATGCGTACTAACACATGCCTTTTGTAGAAGGTATGCAACTAGTTACTTGATCTTATTTTGATGATGTATCTATATTGTGATAGTGGTTCTCTTCACATAACCTTCAAGATGGTTGTATTTCTTTTTGACTTATGTATCTTTACTAATATTGATATTACGAAACAATATTTTCTATAGACCATATACCCCGATCCTTAATTTTTTTGTTAGATAATTATTTTTGAATAACTTTTTTAAATACATCTTGATGCATATACAAAATATAATGCTTAACTCCACTAATGAAAATTATGATTTTTATTATTACATATACATAAAATATTATATATATATATAAACAATCCATTTTTAGATAGAATATAATATATTAAATTAAACCTCTTAACAAATAATACACTAAATATATGATAATTAATCCACAATAATACCCTAATTACAAGCTTAAAAAATGAAATTCCCTTTAATTTTATAATTCACAAAATTACACGGAAAAAAAATATATTAAAAAAATTCAAATATAAATTGTTTATAATATCATTAAATTACAAAGAAAACATTTATTTTTAATTACGAATATTTTTTTTATTATATTTTTAAATTTTGACTTCTATGTAAAAAAATAATACGGAAAAATTATATTTAAAAAATTCATATAATTGTGTAATAATAATCATTATTAAACATTTATTTTTTAATTACGAAATATTTTTTTTATTTATATTTTTTAATTTTTACCTTCCATTAATGTAAAAATTGTTGCTATGGTAAACATTATAACTTTAGTTTATGCCTGTAAATATAAGAGAAGGTGAAAAAAGGCATAATCACTTTCACCTTAGTTGTGAAGAAACAAATTTTCCCGCTCAAACATTTTTCAAATTAACATCTTGTGATTAAGCATACAAATGTAATTATTGATATTGATTAAATTTTTTACTAATATTTTATTTTTATAGATAGGGGTTGCGGCTAAAGAGTTTTTTATCAAATATAATTACTCCTGTAGTTTAGTTTAAATATAGCTTGATTACAGTAAAAATATTGAATTTAAATTAGTGTTAGGTTTAGAATTCCATTAATTTGAATTTTAGTGATTGGTAAAGTCTTTATTTGTATAATTAAAGAGAATAACCCTAATTTAAATGCTTATGTAAATATAGCTTTAAAAACTATGATATGTAATGTTTGTCTTTACATTTGAAGTACATTAATCCTCCGAATCAAGATTGTCTATCCAAGTCAAGAATTATATATTTTATTTCTTAAAATTTGAATTAGAATATTTAAGAAAATATCTTTTAAGATAATTATAACTTATAAAAATACATAGATTTCAATTTTTTAAATTTTTAATTTATTTTGAAAAAAATATAAATAATATAACATTGATTTATATTTTAGTTTAAAAAATGCTATGCTTTTATTTTATTAAATATTGAATTTAGATTTTAACTCAGGAAATAAATAAATAAATAAAAAATTGAATTATAATATCAATTTTTTAATATAATTAATAATGTTAATATTGATATGAATAAAGAATGAAGTAAATTCATTAATAAAAGATAAATGGTAAAAATCACAATTTACTATGTATTCAAATTCTCAACAATTAATAACATAAATAAATACTATTTATTTTATATAAAAAAATAAAAAATTTATATAATTTAATCTTAATAAATCAAAACATATGAAATATATTTGACCGAAGTAATTAGGAACAGCACAATTACCTAATGCGTTATGCTGCCCAGGGGTGGGATAATAAGAATGGTTTTTTTAATTTTATGACTTTTTGTGTAGTATGACGTGTATATTTTGTTTTTGTAATGATTTTATTAGTGAAAAGTGATTCCATAATTGTTCAGGCAATGAGCAAGATTTTATATCTCTTGAGAATGAATTTTTGAATGAATAGATTGAATAAGTTTAACATCTTAATATTTTGATGTTTAATGGTTAGTTTTTATTATTAGTCCCTGCCTAAAGGGTTAGAAGGGACTTTTGTAATCGAAGTGCCTTTTTATTAGTGTCTTTATAAAAATTAAAACAAAAATGAGCACATCAAACTTAAAGTTCCAAGTCTGATATTTTTACTTTTTTTATTAAATATTCACAATGTTTTTTCTTGGCCAATAAAATATTGATAAGGCTTTTTTTTCTTAAAAAATGAATGATAAGGCTTTTTTTTTTCTTAAAAAATGAAAGACTTTGACGTTTTATTTGGCCTTTTCCCGAGTTGCAAATACCCATATTATTTCAATATCTTAGGTTAAAAACATAAAGTCAAATATTTTCCCTGATCATGCTAGAGCAACTCTACCATTACTCTTTTAACATTAAATGTTTTTAAACCAAATAACATACTCCACCATCTATGTTGTCCTCGTCTACACAATTTTCTGCCACCTATACCATCTTCTGTCCACCTGCACGGCCATCTTCTACCACCTGCACCGCCATGAAAATGTCGGTTTTGGGTTTTGTGGTATTTTCTGCAACACCATGATCCCATGTCGGTAATTAGTATACAGCAAAATTGGCTATCGTTACTGCGAAATAGCCATTAGTATGGCAACGAAATTGTCTGTGAGGGATACTCTGTAGTCTTGAATTTTCTTGCACACCAGCTCTATATTCTTATTTTGATTTGTTCCATGCAGAGTCCTCCTCTGTATTCTTATTCTTATTTTGTTTTGTTCTGTGCAGATTCCTCCTTGGTGACACTTCGAATAATCATTATTTTGTTTTGTTATGTGGAAAATCCTTCTCTAGAGTGCAGGCATCGAAGGCCCAGGGTCGAAAAAGGATCATGTATGCAAGAGGAGTGAAAACTTTTGAAATCAATGCAAACTCAAACATCTTCAGAGTTATTCTCACTGTATCACAATGGGCCTCAACCATTAGGCTTCATCTTCATCTTCAAAGTTATTCGAACAGCTAGTGGAGGGAAAACTGCTAGCTCCTCACCCACAATCCTATAACTATGTGCATCACTGGTATTGTCTCGAATAATCTCCACTGGCACTGTCTCGATACTCTGATGTTTCTTTCAATCTTCTTGCAGCTCTGGTATTGTCTTGATATTCTAGATGTTTCCTTCAATCCTCTTGAAGCTAGTTATTATATTATTGAATTGGCATGAACCTTAAAGTAAGGAATCTAGTTAATTTACAAATTAAAACCGTGTATTAGAATTTGCAATAAATATTCAATTCTGACAAGAGCTAAGCTATGTTGGGTAACCCCAGTTTCAAAACCACTGTTGCGTGTGGCGTTACCAACGTTGCTTCCATTTTCAGCTTCTATTTGAATATTCATTGTCAAGATGAGCATCCAAATAGTGACTTATGCCACGCCTTTCATTCCTGGGCCTCCATGTCCAACAGAACCATGTGTTTCCATAAGCCATGGCTGGAGCAGCCCACATGTGTGCCCCTCCCATAAGAAAATAAATATTAATCAATCAGTATCAATCCCAGTCTTCTAGCGTTTTGGCCTGACGAAAATCCTTGCATCTTACTGAGGTAAGAGGGATCCCTCAAGGAGTCATGAGTCACTAAAAATAGGCCAATACACTACTTGAGAAATATTAAAAACTTGCCTGCATCATTGGGGATAAACACAGGACTATGGAAAATTCATTCAATCTACTCCCATGATCCAAATGGATCCTAAAACCCTCTAAGTCTTCATATAGTTAAAAACTATTGCAAAGGGAAAACCTTTAAAAAAAGGTAGATAACACTATCGACCATGAAAAACAGAGCTATTGGGGGCTTAGAACTACTTTGCATGAGAGCCGTCGGATATGGCCGATCAACGGTCCAGATCCAATCGCATATCGCAATCGGCGAAGGCTATTGGAGGCTATCAGAGGCTACCACAAACTTATTGTGACAACAATCAGTGCGAGCCAACGAGGACCGTCAATTCAGTGCGCAGATCGACGGCCCAAGTTGAATCGCAATATCGCGTCGGCACAATGCAAAGGAACGCTTACCAATTGCCCAGGGCTCATGCGATATGCGATGGTGACAAGTCGCATCGTAAAATCGCATCGGAGCAACACCACGGAGCGGGGGTTGATACATACGCGACTTGCGATCTACATATTCGGACCCGACAGAGTTATGAACGATATTTGATGTATTTTTAGATCCAGAAACAGGGCTTTTCCTATGTATTTTGCATTTTCGTTAAATAAACGAAATACAAAAAACAAAGCGTTGATGCGATGAAAACGGACTCGATAGGATTTATACATGCAGATATATATGTCTTGAGTTCCGTAACAAGCGAGATTTCGGGCGGGATGTATGTGGTAAGTGGTTTTGGTCGGGCTCCGCCCGAGCCCATACACTGGCTACCACGTGGCCGGACACTGGAGAGAGAAAACCACCCTTTCCAGGTTGTTAACCCCCATACGCATGAGCCGCTCGAAATGAACCTTAAGCATTGGATCAACACCTCTCAAATCAACGGTGGAGATGTGATAAGCGATATAAAGGCAGACCCGATAGGAGTTATAAGGCATAATTTATAATATTTCAAATCCGACAAACAGAAAATTGGTGAATTTTCATAGTTTTTAGCATATTTCTCTGTGTAAATAGAGAACGCTATTTCTGGGGATTTCAAAGGCTCGATGGTCCCTTCTGTTGCAGAATAGGTGGCCACCTTCCCTAAGGATGTTATGCCATGGTTGTTAACGCTCAGAAGGGGAATTGAGCGGACAGAGGCCGGGAGCCAGAGAGCCTGAGAAGGGGAAATGAACAGACAGTGTCGATTGGCTTTAAAGCCACAGAAGGCAGAAGACAAAGACAAGCAGTGCTAAGACAGAGAGAAAACAGAGACATAGAGTGAGTCTGTGTACTCAAAGAGACTTGAGAGATTCAAGTAAAGTCCTGTTGTTTTGTATCTATGTGTTGAGACTCAAATAGAGCTCACTTGTGCAAAACTCTTCTCTTGAAGACATAATAGAGAGGTCGCCACTGAAGGTTGGACCAGGAGACGTAGCCGAGGAGTTTTGGGTGAACTCCATATTAAACTTGTTATGTTTATGTGTTTTGTCTATTATGTTTCTTTAACTGCTTCCTTGTCTATGTTATTCACAATATTATCAATCCATTGCACTAAGTAATATAGGCAAATCCATGCACATGAGTCTGTAATACCTTAAAAGTGATCTAAGATCTTCATTTTCAGATCAAATGGTATCAGAGCTTTAGGTTTGCTAAGGTTAGACAAGCTTGTGTTGGATTTTTGAATGCTAACTAGGTCAAAGCTCAAAATAGGAGAAGGAGAACTTGTTGAGGCTAATCCAGGAATTGGAATAGTCTATCCTGATAGTAAAATTGTAGAAGAAAAATTCCCTTGAAATTAGACTCTCAGTTCATAGACAGTTTCATGACCATGAGAACCATGGTGGAAGAGATGTATCGAGAATTTAAGAAATGTTGGGGTGAAGACCCTTCAGCATCTCAAGCAGGCAAAGGAGTAGAGGAACCTCTTCTAGTTGCTCATTCAAGGGGCAAAGGGAAAGGGGAAGAGCCTCCTCCATCAACACCTCCTTCTAGCCCTGAAAATAAAAAGAAGTAAACATCTTTGATTAAATTAGATGTAAAGTTTGATTTGCCAATCTATGATGGAGAATTAAATGCAGAAAGGCTAGATAACTGGATTAGACATATTGATGTGTATTGTAGGGTGCAGAACATCGATTCAGAAAGGAGAAATATTCAGCTGGGCAGCCTTCGCCTTGGAGGAACTACCCTAGTGTGGTGGGAAAGCAGGACACAAGTTGATTTGAAGAAGCATGGTAAAATTCTTTCTACTTGGAGTGAATTTGTTTCTGCCATTAAAAAAAAATTCTATCCACTAGCTTATATGCAACAAGCAATGATGAGTTGGAAAACTCTTCACCTAAAACTTTGTTGAAGTATATAGGTGGTCTACATAGCTATTTGAGGCACACCATAATCATGTTTAACCCTACTAGCATAGATAAGGTATTAGTTCAGGCTACACATCTAGAGGCTAGAGGCAAGAATACGAACCTAGAGATTGGGGGATCATCAAAACCCACTGCAAGCAAGAACGAGGAAAAGAAGAAGCAGAAATGGAAAGAGAGGAAGGCAAATGTTGTACAGAAAGAGAAACCTTCATGCACTCATTGCAAGAAGGATGGACATGATCATGCAAGTTGTTGGTCTTTTGTTTCTAGGAAAACTAGTGTCTTTTCGATCTACTAGTCCCACTAAGATGGGTAGCTATCTTAGAAACAAACAATTAAAAGCGCTTCAAGATTTCCTTTATGTATGATAGATAAGAAAGAAGCAAAGAGGACCAACCTGTATCTTCTGCTTGGCTCCTTGCTTGTTTCCTCTCTCCCTTGATAGAGCTCACCATTCTTCTCCTACTTGTCTTGCTTTAGAGAATATTTGTAGAGGCAAAGCATCAAAACATCATCAAAGCATCTTGATCTATGATATCATAAACAATACAGAATCAGAAATACATTGACCATATGATTGCATCCACAAACAACAAGATTTACAAATACACGATTATATGGAGGAAAACTCAAAGAACTTTATTGATAGTAGAAATAGAAGAGAGGATTACAACCCAATTGTCTAATCCAGCATTATCCTCCCAGCATCAAAGCCCTCTTCACCTCATGAAAAGAAATATAACCCAACAATACAATGTTTCTTCTCAAAGAGAAACCAACAGCACTTCCTTACAAATTACAAAATTCTAGCCCCCAGATCTCTCAGATGAGGGATCCATTTATAGATATTTGCAGAGGGGTGAGTCAGCTTCTAGGTTTTTTATTAGTTTCATTTCATTTATAGTTCTTGGTTCCACATGGAGATTGATCTCTTACTCATCCTTGGGCAAAATCAGAGAGGCAAGTGTCATATGAGAAGTTTCTAGAAGATTCTTTGGGTTTCCACTTAACAAATTGTCTCTGCCATTTGTCTACTCTCGCTCATCACACCCCACAAAAGGCTCTTTCAGTATGCATCACACTTGGCTAGTGTAACAGCCAGTATGCATCACACCTTGACCATGGAGCAGTTTGTATGGTCTAGTTTTGGCCAGTTTTGAGTGGTTTTCCGGGTGGAACTTCTAGGAAATGATGTAATCAGTTGACCATGATTCTTTAGGGTGTGAAACAACATTTTTAGGGGTTTAAGAGCCCTTGGTTTATCGACATATGTGATTAGGTTTGCAATGCCCAAATATGTCTATAACAGTTTCCCTCTAAAGCATGAGGTCGTAAATCTTCTGATGTCAGGTGAAATGCTTTATCATGAGGATCCGAGGTATTCGAACTAGAAGGTGACCTGTATAAAATACAATACAATACATCATCTTCATATTATTTTCATGATCTAGTTGAGGTGGGCATTCCCATGCTCAACTTTATAAATTCATTTTCATCTACATAGGGTAGGTAATTATCTGCTGTTGCAGACTATTGATTCTTTGTACGTAGAGTCATCATCCCTTAGCTTGGATGATCATCTGTGAAGCCTCTGTGTACATTTGATGTCTTTATTTTCCTAAATATATCATAGCCCGGATGGATGAAACTAGATTCGGGGTCTTCAAACTCGTTCAATCTTCGCCCGATGTACAAGTCGATCCATGTGAAGAGATGTTCTGAAGTCGAACATGGAAATACATCGCCTAATTACCAGCGAATGATGTAAGTTGTTAACAGATGCGAGAGGAATCACCGATAATGATAATGACCCTCAAGGTACTACAGTACAATTTACATGGTGTGAATATATGATCTGATGTCGAAAACCACGAAAAATCTTTCGGTCGAAGGCCATTAATGGAAACCTATCGCCGAAAGTGAGAATCTTACCATTGAGGTATGCAAGCTTCATAGTATTAAAAGGGTTGTTCCTAAGTCAACTTCTTGGATAATGAGTTGATGTCAACAAGAAATGACCCATCATAGGAGGGCCTCAATGAATCCCACATCTACGACACGAAATGAAGCAAATGATTTTTTGGAGGTGAAAATGATCTGATGATACAAGGCTCAGGAATGGCGGTCATGAAAAATGGAGGGTGAAGGTATTGTAGTGGATGAGGCGTTAGCTGGGTGGTGAATTCTCTGAATGACTTCTCTTGAACATATCGGCAGCACTGAGATGGATTGGTAGCATTAACCCCAAAAATGGATGGTACGGAGGACCAATGGTGATGTGATCAGTGAATGGAATAACCCAACCTGACCCAATCATGGTGATGGAGTGAAAGTGTCATGTTCAAGAGCGACCTGCTAGCAATGAATTTCTTCATGTTTTCTTCCCTTTTTCCTCAGTCATTTCTGACCAATACCTCTTTAATTTTTTCAAGCTTGAGGAGGATAACATATGCTTGTTCTATAATTCTCCCTTCGGGCAAACCTGTCTCTATGTTTTAGCGAGCCTAGCGACAGTGAAACTCACTCTTGTCCGGATGGACAAGTTTGTCGCTATTGTTTTAATGAGTTTAACAACAAGGATAACTCGGTCCTTTTCATGTTTAGAGAGTTTTAAAAGGGACGAAAAGGAAACTCCATCAGTCCTTTTTCATGGCATAATCCCTTAAGTCAGAAAAAGTATGAAATAATACGAAAGGGACGACTTTTTGATTGCTTTAGCGAGCCGAAAAAGACAAGCACTCGATCTTTTTGTGGAATGACCCCTCAGGTCCAAAAAGATTAAAATGTAGAGGAGGGATGGCGCTTCCCCTTACTTTAATGAGCTGGAAAGGCCAGTAGCTCAGCAATATTTTCATATTTTATGAGTCTAAAAAGTGCTTAAAAGAGACTCGTTTTTGAGGAACGAGTGATATTTTCAGGTAGCAACTGGTTCCAGGTAAGTTTGGAACTTCTCAAACATGGCAGTGTAAAGAGGGTGGCCAACAGAATCACTCATCGCAACTATTCCTCAAAAGGGTAAACAATCAAGTGGAAGCGTATGATCAGCCAAAAGAATGGAGGTGACGGTAAGAACACAACCAAGGCTCAAAAGGCTGATAGCAAGGCAATCACAAAGGTTATTTATCGAGGGTGGATTCATTTTTTAATGAGCTTGAATCGGAAGAAACTATGCTCAGTGGCGGATTTATTTCTTAACGAGCTTGAACCTTGCAGAAACATTTCTCATGCTAGTCATTTTAAAGATGTCTCTCATTAGTAGGTTCATTTTTTAGTGAGCTTGCACCATGCGAAACTTTTCTCATTTCCTTTTTATGTAGGCTGGAAATGACCAGACTACAAAGCTAACTACACTAAGAGCTAAGGAACTACTGAGGTTAGATAGGATAGCTTTGTCTTTCCCCTAGATAAAACATTTCCTTTGCTTTGTCTACGCGCCGCCGATAAAGGTGAATGGTGGATTAGACCAATCACCTAACCTAAGAAGTTGTTATTAAGAAGCTAAACGGCTAAAGATGCTAAGAAATGAAACTGGTCATTTTTCACTTGTATAAAAAGGTTTGCATGCCCCCAGGTATTGAGAAAACAAGAATTTCCAAGTTACCTCATGGAAGTTCCTGCATTTAACCAGGATTGTTTCATCCGCAGAGCAGACAAAACACTTCCTTGGCTCTATCCATCGAAATAGACAAAGGTGAATGGTGTGAGCTTCCAATCACATAACTTGCTAGGAGATAATTGTTTCAAACTAATCCCATATCCTACATAGAAATGGTATTTCAGACTGGTCATATAACCTACAAGGAAATATGTTTTTTAAGCTGGGTTTGTCTGCCGAAGCAGACCAGGTTGCATGCCCCCTAAGCTTCGTTACATTCACCGAACTACTCGTGGTAATTATGCGGATGAACTAAAGGTTGAAGAGACATTCTTGGCGGAAAGAGACCATTTAGGGATGATGTTTGACTCGTAGATGTGTTTGAACCAGGAAATGAAAGTTGGTCGATGAGTTGCACCATTCTGCCTTCATGCGGGAAACACATCACTTGAAAGAGTGTGGAAACAATAGCTCCCATGTTGTAAATGTAGTCACGCCCAAGGAGTAGATTGTAATTTAGTGGCCCTTGGACTACCATCACATTCAAGTGAACGATTGTCCTTCTCAAAGTTATAGGCAACTTCGGAAGGATCCATAACAGTCGACTGGTTCCTTTGTTGAAGCCTGACACGATCATTTTGTAAACTTGTACTATGATTCGGAATGGTACATTAGATGGAAGCGGGGTCCCGCTAGTTGATTCCATTCGAAGGAAACGACTAGATTGCTTGGAGGGGGTACCGAATAAATAGCTGGATGAACCTCTCGAAATGGGGAACTTTCCTCCCATTGTAAAGGAATGGGTAGATTGCCCCCATGTTCATCAGACTCTATGTTAACAAAAAGAATTTGAATGGTGTCATTCTCATTCTCTTTGTAAATTGTATCATCTGAAGGTGGACCTTCTGATGGCAACACTGGGTTGACTGCCATTTTGACCTGTTGACTTTGGTCTGGTATGGACTCAAAAGTTTTACCTTCAATGATAGGCATTTCGACTGAAAATTGAGTTATGTCAGTTGGATTTTCAACTAGCAATGGACTTGGCAAGAGTTTCTTGTATCTAGACGGAAGTCGCTGCGGTGAAGCAGGACAGTTATCGAAGACACTTTTGGCTTCATCCAGAAAAGGACAACTGTGAAGGGCATGATCACCCTCACACAATCTACAAGGAAATCTGAACTTTCCTTTCTATCCATTGACTTCATTTTCACTAGTTGATGGGATGCTCTCAACATGATCGACAAAGGTTGATGACACCAGACAGTGCAAACGGGGAGAACATTCTCTCAAGATCCACGGAATGCAAGGAAAGTCTTGATGAAAGTGGTTTCCTCTGCAAATTATTCTTGGAAATTTGGGTTTGGAAGGTTCCGTGTGTGGATTTTCACCGGTTGCCCCCTTGATTGACTGACTTCTTCTTCTTCTCCTCCTTCCCTTTCTTCTTCTTCTCAGTTACTTGGTTTTTAGCATCACTAGTTTCACCAAGCGAAGAGGAAGAAGGAGAGGGAGAAACAAACGAAGTAGAAGGTGAGGGGACAACTCTAGTATCATCTAGTTGCTAATTCGATTGCTGAGGAATTACGATGTTTTGAACGACAAAGGTTGAGAATAGCCATACCGACAGGCCAATTGTGATTCCTAGAAGGGACAATGTAGCCATATATGGAGCACCAATATCTCCCCAAGAAGAGAAAGGACTAGGATTCCCACCAAGGGGAAATCCTTGATTGGTGGACTCCATTACCTCAACCTAATATCAACGAAGGAATAGGTATGTTATTCCGAATTAAATAAATTTTATGACGCTTTGACACAACTTTGCTTTTCCAATTTTTAAGAGTCGAGAAAAAGCTAAAGATGACCCTAGTCACCTTCGATGTTTAATGAGCCTGAAGTGACAAGTGCTCAGATGGACCTTTTCTTATAAGGAGTCGAAAAGGAACGAAAGTGACTACTCTGGAAATCTAGACAGAGGGATTACCAAACCAATCGCAAAACTAAAATATAACCCTTGGTGGTAAATTAAAGAGAAGTTACCAAGGACTTATGTATGGCAATAAATCTTCCCAAATGTTGTGTTCAGTGCATTGCAATCGATAGGGCGGCAGACATGGCTTCCTAAGAATAAAGGATATAAGCCTATTGTGGTCTCCCAATATATACTCAACGGTATGGGGAGCACAAGTCCGTACTAGCACTTATCGTATCAAAGAGGAGGAATCACCCAACCTTCGATGAAAACGATAGTTGCCAGGTTTTACAACGCCAGAATACGTCTCTAGCCTAGACCTCTATATGTGTTGTGTTAGGTTCCAAAGCATTTTTACGTTCATTGAGGTTTATTTTAGAGTTGATATTTTTTAGAAGTTTGCCTTTCAAGGTTGACCGTGTGACGTAGATGTAAAATTCCTAAATATGCAATTCTAAAATGATAAATAGTCATTTGTTTTCTTTTAGCAATGAAAATCCTAGCTACTAAGGAAAGAAGAGTACGATTCTTTCAACAGAGAGAAAAGAGCACACACTAAATGCACTTTTCCTAAATCATTTTCCGCATCCAGTCTAAATGCAAATGCACATGCATGTATTTGTTTTTCCGTTTCCTTAATGTGAGAATGCCAATAAGGAAAACTAAGTACAGATCTGAACTATTTTCTTCAAAGTGACAATTCAACGACCTATTTTCAAAACAAAAGGAACACTAAGACGACACTTTCAATTTCGAATGGAAAACTGCTTTTGACACTTCAAATATTGACAATTCAAATCAAATACAATGGCAAAAGTAAAATCGACTATCTAGAAGAGGAAGACTTTACAACACTCTTCTTTTCGACTCAAAATGACAGTTACGACACTTCTTTTCATCAAAAACGACAGTTCGATTAAGCTACTCTTGCCAAGGGAGGACTATAAATGATGAAAAATACATAAAAAAACATTCACAAATCCTTATCAATGGATGATGAATAATGTGAAGGAAGGAGGCTTCAGCAATGATATACTAATCATAAGTAGAAAAACTACTGAATAGAGCTAAAAACAAGGAGGAAAACCAAATTCCAGAGAGAGAAACAGTATCATTCAGTCATCACACCTATCCTTAAGGGAAATAGGGATGCATCTAACCTGCAACACATGGGAGGTGCGATGCATACAAGCTGCTATTTACAGACAGTGCGATGGACTGGGGAACAAAACTGAGTTTGGTTTTCACTCAAAATTTGCAGCTAAGTTCAGTGATTTAGGCTGAGCTATGATAGACAGTAAAAAAAAAGTACAGGGGTATGATCTTATGAGATTATTGAGCTACCACAAGGGCACTTAGGATGTTTGCAAGTCAGATGTTCAGTTTATAAACCAACTCAGAGATTGACTGAAGCAGCATTGATCTACTTTGCACTTGCATAGCAAGGGCAGTTCGAAGGCTAGCTGGCTTAACTTCAAGCTCCGTTTGTAGTTTATAAAGCAAACAATAGTAACAAACAAACAAACTATTCGCTCCCTAGTGGAGTCGCCATTTTGTTTACGGGAAAACTCGTGTCTTTTCGATCTGCTAGTCCCACTAAGACAGGTAGCTATCTTAGAAACAAACAATTCAAAGCACTTCAAGATTTCCTTTATGTATGATAGATAAGAGAGAAGCAAAGAGGACCAACATGTATCTTCCACTTGGCTCCTTGCTTGTTTCCTCTCTCCCTTGATAGAGCTCACCACTCTTCTCCTGCTTGTCCCGCTTTAGAGAATATCCGTAGAGGCAAAGCAATGAAACACCATCAAAGCATCTCGATCTATGATATCATAAATAATGCAGAATCAGAAATACATTGACCATACAATTTCATCCACAAATAACAAGATTTACAAATACATTATTATATGGACGAAAATTCAAAGAAATTTATTGATAGTAGAAATAGAAGAGAGGATTACAACCCAGCTGTTTGATCCAGTATCATCCTCCCAGCATCAAAGACCTCTTCACCTCATGAAAAGCAAGATCACCCAACAATACAATGTTTCTTCTTAAAGAGAAACCAACAACACTTCCTTACAAATTACAAATTTCCATCCCCCAAATCTCTCAGATGAGGGATCCATTTATAGATATTTGTAGAGGGGTGAGTCAGCTTCTGGGTTTTTGATTAGTGTCAATTCACTGATAGTTCTTGGTTCCACTTGGAGATTTCATTGATCTCTTACTCATCCTTGGGCGAATTCAGAGAGGCAAGTGTCATATGAGAATTTTCTAGAAGATTCTCTGGGTTTCCACTTAGCAAACTGCCTCTGCCATTTGTCTACTCTTACTCATCACACCCCATAGAAGGCTCTTTCAGTATGCATCGCACCTGGCTAGTGTAGCAGCTAGTATGCATCACACCTTGACCATGGAGCAGTCTGTATGGTCCAATTTTGGCCAGTTCTGAGTGGTTTTCCGGGTGGAACTTCTGGGAAATGATGTAATCAGTTGGCCATGATTATTTAGGGTGTGAAACAACACTTTTATGGGTTTAAGAGCCCTTGGTTTATCGACATATGTGATTGGGGTTGTAGTGCCCAAATATGTCTATAACATCTTTGCATCCGGAGCTAAAACCCAAGAAGTTCGATGGCAAGAAGAAGAAGATTGTTGCTGCTATTCAGAAAGATTTGGGGTCAGACTCAGGTGATGAAACAACAGCCATAGCCACAGGTATAAAAGGTAAAAATTCTGAAGCATCTTCTAGTAATTTTGCACAATCTATTGATAATGAAGAAAATGAGAGGAAAAGGCATGAGCTTTTTCATATTATAGTTATTTCCAAGCATCAAAAGGTTGATCCTTTATTTGATAGTGGATCACAAGTAAACTTGATTTCTGAAGCAATTGTAAAGAAGTTGGGACTACTAACCACACCTCACAAGAAGCCATATCCATTAGGTTGGGTATGTGATAAAGCAAAGCTACAAGTGACTAGACAATGTAAATTTAGGTTTTCTTTTGGGTCAACATTTGTAGATGAGGTTGAGTTAGATATAGTTCCCTTAGATATATGTGGTATTGTTTTAGGAAGTCCTTACTTGTATGATAGAAAAGCCATTTTCTATAGAGCTGAAAATAAGTATCAACTCACAAAATATGGAATAGAATATATTGTAAGAGTTCATCAGCTCAAAAGTAACTACACTCTCATAAACTCAGGGCAGATGAAAAGAATTGTAAATTCATGCAAGCAATTTTTACTAATGGTTGTAAAGGAAAAGAACACGGATAAAAGCAATTTATTTGAAGGCTGTGATGCTAAACAAAGAGTTGGTTTAGAAAAAGTTGTTTCAGAATATGATATCCTATTTCAAGAACCTAAAGGTCTGCCACCCAAAAGGGAAATAGTACATGATATTCATTTGCAGCAAGATGCTCCATTACCTAACATCGGAATGTATAGGTTATCCGCTTTAGAGAATGCGGAGATCAAGAAGCAGGTAGAGGAGCTGCTCGAGAAAGGGTTCATAAGACCAAGCACATCACCATGCATATCTCCAATTGTGTTGGTGAGAAAGAAAGATGGTTTGTGGAGGATGTGCATTGATTACAGAGCACTGAATAAAATAACGATCAAGAATCGTTATCCTCTCCCTCGCAGTGATGATATATTAGATCAGCTGAAAGAAGTCGTTTACTTTTCCAAGTTAGACTTGTGCAGTGGCTACCATCAGGTTAGAGTTACAGAACAAGATGCATGGAAGACCGCTTTAAAAACAAAGCAAGGGTTGTATGAATGGCTAGTTATGCCTTTTCTCTTAACTAATGCTCCTGCCACTTTCATGAGAGTTATGAATGATGTACTCTGACCTTTTATTGATGATTTTGTAATTGTATATTTAGATGAAATTCTTGTTTTCAGTAAAACATGGGAAGAACATTTGAAGCATGTAAAGCAGACTCTAGATGTTTTCAAAAGAGAAAATCTCTATGTTAAATTATCAAAATGTGAATTTGGAAAAACATATTTAAATTATTTGGGTCATATTGTAGGGGGTGGTGAATTGAAGATAGATCCCTCTAAGGTTGAAGTGATTGTGAACTAGCCTAAACCCAAATCTGCTACAGGAGTTAGGAGCTTCCTAGGAGTAACACAATATTGGAGAAATTTTATTGCTAACTTTTCCTTGATTGCAACTCCCTTACATGCTTTAATAGGATTGAACAAGGTGTTTTAGTGGGGAAGCAAACAGCAGAAAGCCTTCGACACCTTGAAAGAAAAAATTAGTACAACACCAGTACTAGCATTGTCAGATCTTCAAAGATGATTTGAGATTGAAACAGATGCCAGTGACTATGCCATGGGAGCAGTGTTGATGCAACACAGTAAACCCATATGTTATCATTCTGAGACATTTAATTCTGCAGTAGTTAATTATCCCACATATGATAAAGAATTGTATTCATTAGTGCAGAGTGTGAAAAAGTGGAAACATTACCTATTGGACAAGGAAACAATTATACATACAGATCATCAACCACTTCAATATTTGCACTCACAAACTAAATTGCAGCAATCAAGACACTATAGGTGGATGGGTTTTCTACAATAGTTTCATCTTGTCATCAGATATAAGAAGGGCATACTCATAAATGCATCTACTATACTTAAGCATAACTCGGTATTGCATGAAAGCTACATTGAACAATATGTTCAAGATGTAGATTTTAAAGATGTATATGCAACTTTAAGTCATGGCAAACAAGTAAAAGAATTGGATTATCATATTAACGACCAACTCTTATATCATCTAGGAAAGTTATGTATTCTTCAAACTGAAAGAGTTAACATAATCCGAGAAGCACACACTTCTCTAATATCAGATCATTTTGGTGTGAGTAAAACGGTTGCACAACTGCAAAGGTTCTGTCATTGTCCAAGAGTGCATGAAACATTTTCTAGATATATTAAAGGGTGTACCATGTGTGCTCAAATCAAGCCCAGCAATAGAAAACTAGGCTTGTACACTCCACTTCCAGTTCCTTCTCATCCTCGGGAAAGTGTTTCCATGGACTTTGCTGGGGGATTGCCAAAATCTAGAAAAGGTCATGATTATTTATATGTTATTGTGGATAGGTTCAAAAAAATGTGTATTTTAATACCTTGTAACAAGCAGATTACAGCTGAGCAAACAACAAAGTTGTTCTTTCAGCATGTATGGGTTCATTTCGGGTTACCCACTTCTATTGTATCTAATCGAGATTCCTGATTTGTTGGGAAGTTTTGGTCAAGTCTATGGGAGTTGACGGACACCAGATTGAAGAAGAGCACAGCATTTCATCCACAAACAGATGGCCAAACAGAGGTGGTCAACAGGACAGTGTTCCAGTTGCTCAAGGGCTATTGCAGCAAGCATCCCAAGCTTTGGGATGAACATTTATGTTATGTGCAACATTCTTACAACCGTGCTAAGCACTCTTCTACATAGAAATCTCCTTTTGAGACTTGTTTTGGTTTTATACCAAGGTCTCCCTTGGATTTTGTCTGTGGTAAATACATAGCAGTTGATGGAAATAGTGATGTGGACAAAGTAACCAAGTTCATTGAATAGATCCAAGAAATTCACCAGGAAGTGCGGAAACAGCTGGAAAGAAGCCAGGCCAAGTACAAGGCAAGGCATGATAAGCATTGAATTGAGCATAGCTTCCAAGTTGGTGATCATGTCTGGTTGTACATCAGCAAAGACATAATGCAAGGTGAAGGTAAGAAGCTGAAGCCAATAAGGTATGGGCCTTTCAAGATACTTGAGAAAATTGGTGAGAACACTTTTCGCCTTGATTTTCCAGCTTACTCGCACATCTATTCAGTAGTTATTGCAGAGAACTTGAGACTGTTTGAACCTTCATTGATTGAAGATCTCGAAGAGCAAAGTCAGTTGCCTTTTATTGATGATATGTTTCCTGAATATCTCAATGAGTTGCAGGAAGATACAATTCTGGACAGGAAGGTGAGAACTACATGCAGAGGGGATGTTAAGTACCTAAGAATCGGACTCAAGGGTTCAAACCAAGCAATCCAAGATGGATAGAGATTGGACAAGTGAGGAAGTTGTATCCTCACTTGAGTGATGCTTAAAAACCAACTTTTGGTGGTCCAAAAGCCTTTTCAATGGGAAGGCGTGATCCAAATGGATCCTTAAACCCTCTAAGTCTTCACATAGTTAAAAACTATCGCAAAGGGAAAACCTTAAAAAAAATGCGGATAACATTATCGAGCATGAAAAACAAAGCTATTGGGGGCTTAGAACTACTTTGCACGAGAGTTGTCGGATCTGGCCAATCAACGGTCTAGATCCAATCGACATATCGCAATTGGCGGAGGCTATCAGAGGCTACCATAGACTTATTGTGATAGCGATCAGTGCAGATCAATGAAGACTGTCGATCAAGCGCACAAATCGACAGCCCAAGTTGAATCACAATATCGCATCGGCACAATGCAAAGGAATGCTTTCTAACGGCCCAGGGCTCATGTGATATGCGATTGCGACGATTCACATCACAAAATCGCATTGAAGCAACACCACGGAGTGGGGGCCGATACATACGCGACTTGCAATCTATATATCTAGACCTGACGGGGTTATGAACGATATTTGATATATTTTGAGATCCAAAATAGGGATTTTCCTATGTATTTTTCATTCCCAATAGGATTTATACATGCAGATATATATGTCTTGAGTTCCGTAACAAGCGGGATTTTGGGCGTGTCATAAGCGATAAGTGGTTTTGGCCGAGCTCCGCCTGAACCCATACACTGGCTACCACGTGGCCGAACACCGGAGAGAGAAAACCACCCTTTTCGGGCAGTTAACCCTCGTACACGAGCCACCCAAAATGAACCTCAGTCGTTGGATCAAGATCTCTCAAACCAATGGTGGAGATGCGATAAGCGATATAAAGGCGGACCTGATAGGAGTTATAAGGCAGAATTTATAATATTTCAAATCCCATAAATGGTAGATTGGCAGATTTTCACAGTTTTTAGTGTATTTCTCTGTGTAAACAGAGAACGCTATTTTGGGGATTTCAAAGGTTTAATGGTCCTTTCCGTTGCAGAACAGGTCGCCACCTTCCCTGAAGACATTATGCCATGATTGCTAACGCTCAAAAGGGGATTCGAGCAGACAGATGTCGGGAGCTAGAGCTCTCGAGAAGGGGAAACGAACAGACAGTGCCGATTGGCTTTAAAGACACAAAAGACAGAAGACAGAGACAAGCAGTGTTGAGACAGAGAGAAAACAGAGAAAAAGAGTGAGTCTGTGTACTCAGAGAGACTTGAGAGATTCAAGTAAACTCTAGCTGTTTTGTATCTGTGTGTTGAGACTCAAATTGAGCTCACTTTTGTAAAACTCTGCTCTTGAAGTCATAATAGAGAGGTCACCACTGAAGGTTGGACCAGGAGACGTAACCCAGGAGTTTTGGGTGAACTCCATATTAAACTTGCTGTGTTTATGTGTTTTGTCTATTATGTCTCTTTAACTGCTTCCTTGTCTATGTTATTCGCAATCTTATCAATCCATTACACTAAGTACTATAAGCAAATCCATGCACATGAGTCTGTAATACCTTAAAAGTAATCTAAGATCTTCATTTTCAGATCATCCCATTTCACTATTCTCCCTAGTAAAATTCTCACATCATAAAAATTTATATTTCTATCGCTCTTCTTCTTTAATATCCCCTTGAATGATACAAGATATATCTCAAAAACTGATAAAATTTGGCCCCATACTACCTTGAACTCTATAAACTGAATACCCAACAAAAAAAACCATTGGAAAATTTTCAACGAAGAATCTCACCTGATATATGTGCGTGTGCATCGCAGTCTACTGTGAATTTGCCGTTGAATCAACTAGCACCATGCACGCCTACTCTCAAAAATTGAGACTGACTTCCTTGGTTGTTTCATCAACAATCAAAGCATACAAATTATTTTCATCTTCTAAAATAACATAACGTGTTTGGTCGGGCTCTGGACTAGTTGACAATCCTGCGATAAATAACTTGTAGGCATGACTATAACATAACCTGTTCGTCTCAAAAGCCGAAACACATGGCAATTTGACTACAAGATCTAAACATTGCGTTCAAATTGGCTCAACTTTTCTATGAATATTTCGATTGAGAGGGGTATGTGGTGAGTAGGGATATGTGGTGGGTACTTCACAGCATTAATTGTGATGACTTCCTGAAAATTGTTCACTTTCTTGTGATCCATTATGCTACAGCTCCTCCAATGGATCCTCATCGTTGTAATCCCTAAGTACACGCTTGTTGTAGCGATTTAAGGATGAGAGACTCACTTAGAGGTTGATGGAGAAAATAATTCACATTCATTGGCACTGAGAAAGAGGCACTTTAGTATGTGTCGGATAGGTGTGACTAGCTATAGCCCGTATCTACCGAGCGAGGGGTAATATCCCATTTCTAAATGACACTTGCAATCCATGCAAATGTGTTGTCGTGTTGAAATATTTATTTGTTGGCGTAAATTTATTGTCATGTTGCAATGTTTATTTGTTGGTGTGTTGGCATGTAGAGTTTTTAACATCGTTTAATTTCATTAAGATTTATAATTTTTATTTTTGGTCAGGTGTCTTAAGAGCTTGGTGTAAATTAGTGTAAATGTAATGCAAGGTTAATTTTAAAAACATGTACCTCTCCTCTGCAATTGAGCATGGAAGACTATGTTTGGATGGTCATCTTGTCAGGGTGAAAACCCAGATTCCTGTAGATTCTAGTTTTGTTCAAATTTTTGGACGGTCATCCTAGCACGGTGAAAATGAAGATTCTGTTCACGGATGGATTACAACAAACTACACGCTATAATACATGAGTGACACATAATTACGATAACCTGCAATAAATACTTTACGGATTGATAGAAAAAGTGACTTAACATGAATATAAAAATGATGTATTACTATTGCAGCATTCCAAATACAGAATTTGTACAATCTGCACGGTTTCTACTTGTGCCTATAAAGTTTTGGGTACCAAACATGATGTAAATGAATGATAGTTTTTTTTTTCATCTTGAATCAAAATCAAATGTATCTTCTTGCATATTATCAATGTCATATATAGATTTAGGTCCTCAAAGCCTTACAAAAGCACTTATTCTCTATGTATTTACAAGTATTTACAAACAACAAGACATATCTTTACTTTGGTAGTGGGTTAGGCTTGTGAGCAGCTAAACTTCTCAGTTTTGAGGTCAAGTTGAGTTTGAACTTGTGACTCAAATTTGTTGAGTTTTTCAGGAATGTTTTGAACATCTCAATTCAGCCTCATGATATTTTTCAGAATACCCTTATATTTCATTAATTCTTTTTCATTTATTCAAGTATTGTCTAAATCTAGTAAACCCTTCCACTTGACTAAGAAGAGTTTCTAATTTTTTGCTTGCATAGTTGTCAACTCAATGCCCTATTACAGCAAAATCTCATGCTTCAACTTGAAATTTTATACATATATGAAAAAATGAAAATGAAAATTAAATTAAATATTTGATTATATAAAATAGAATTCAAGAAGCATGCTTCTCCATTCAATAGATTCTATAATTTTTGGTAAATTGCAAAGTGTAGCTAGACAGCGTAAAAAAACACAGATTTCTTATGTGAAGACAAGAAATAAATGCCCCACTTCCAACTTCACTCCATGTTAAGTTACTGACTTCTGCTTCAATGCATTAATTCTCTTGGCCCACAACAAAACCAAGTTTCTTAACAAACATTTAGTTTTACTACAACCAGGATTAGACAGGTACAGTCAAAGAATCAAAAATTTTGGTTTTTGTTTATTCATGTTTGTCAACGTTTGGGCAAATTTTCTTCTCTACTAGTGAGGCAACTGTGTCGTTTTAGGTGAAGTTGAAAGTGACATAATCAGGGTGTAATTGGAATTCAACATTCGTGTTATTGGTACATATTGATCCGAGAGGATAATACGACAGCTTATTTGGCATTGAATTCAAAGAAAGCAGTTCATGTGTCCTCATCTTCACTGACCTATTCCTAGAAACACTGCACATTGGTCAACATGTCAACGCGGCATATACATAGTGTTCACTTCAAGTACACTGGAAAGTACACTAGCAGGGACTTGCTGCTTTGCAGCTCACCTTGTTTTTATAGTTTTTGAAGAAAAGAGATATTATTAGGAATACATAAAATAGATATAGAAAGTCATATGTGTTTGGATATTTTGACACATATTGGTTAGTTTTAAGAATGTCACTTTTTTATGTTAAAGTTGACATATATATAAAGGAGTAGTTGGATGTCATATTCGAAAAGTTTGATGATATCAATTTTAAAATTTATTATATTATAGATAAATGTACATATTAAATAAACTAAAAAAATAGTTATATAATTTTTTTTAGTTTATGGGGTTTTTGATCGATGGCTAGAAGAAGTTACATGAAAAAATGAATTAGTAATAAAAAAACACTTTCACTCACAAGCTTTCAAGCAATGCTTTCTCAAAAGGAGAACCTTTGTTAAAGACCTAACCCACATTAATTATTAGTATATTAACTATGGTTAGGTTGATGGTATGATTGGTAACATCATGTTCATTTTATCTCCCATTTATAATAAAGGATATTTGTTTGTAGAGGCACCTTGTCATTTGCATTCGATGTATTGTAAAGGGAGGCTACATCCTCAAAGCAGCTTTTTATTCATTGACCTTTATCATCCTAAAGACATGGATTTACTTATTATTTTTATTCGTATAATATATGGGCTATTTGGTTCATAGCAACAAGTCTACTCTATGTTTCTTATTGACTCTCTCCAATGTACGTACTAGTCACGGTGTGGCCACTAGATCTCCCTTCTTTAATTATGGTTTCATTTTTCTTGTCATCTTTAACACAAGAAATGGAAAAAATATCCTTTTGTGGACAAATTACTACTAGCTAGTTTTGGAAATATTGTTACGTGTAATGATTGTGTGTGCCATGTAGCTTTTTCTATAGGAAAACTCTTCAAGTGAGGTTAATGTTTTAGACATATATGTGTTTTTTGAATACTAAGATCAACATCATATGGATATATAGTTATTTTTTTCATACTAAGAAGTTGAAAAGCGACCTTATAACTTCGAAATAATGATGGATTGATCTTGGAATATACCTCTATGCCTTTATACAGGATGTTGTATAGATAGATATTATCCTATGAATGTTAAGATGATCATTATTTAGAAGTATAATTTTTGTGTTTTTTTTGTTTTTCTTCATATATTTGAGATTGTCTTACAAAGTTGAAAAGCATGATTTTGAGATGTGATTTTTCTCTTTATATTAATACAATAATTGAATGTATGATTTGAGTGTGTATGTGAATAATCAAGGTAGATTTATTTTAATTTTAGATTTGTCAAGTACTAAGAGGGACTAACCAAATTACTTGAGGTGTAATTTTTTTAATCATTTAATTAAGTAATATCATTTAGCTTCATAATATTCAAAACATACAACTTATGTAAATGTAAATATAGAAAAATGCACTTTAGATTTTTATTAAGATATATATGTTTGTAATATAACAATATTTCCATATAAATAATATGTATAATATTTTTATTTATATATAATTATGTTGTAGCAGCTACAACCACCCTCCAAAATTTTGGCTTGCACCAATTTCGGAGCCTCCCTTGAAGAGTTTTACTTGATGAATGCACACACCCAGGTTCACTCCGTGAGCTCGTGTGAGTCTTTACATTCACCTTTCTTGTTCATTGCATCCAAGTCTCTGCATGCTGATGTCCAAGTCATGCTTGCGACCGTGTCCTGGTTATAATCAGTCTTTGCTTCGTATGTCACGCTTGTTGTATTCTCTATGAAAGCATTTGCCGCACTCATACACAAAGTCACATTCACTGTCGTGCAAGTGTCAACTCAATCATGAACAATCAACCACAAGTGTCACGCTTGTCACTTGCACCGTCGATTAGTCATATTGAACATGGTTTCTAGATGGTTTAGTCATTTCATCGTCAATTCATGCGAGTGTTTGTTTGTATGATCACCTATTCATCTTTCGACTCTTCACACACTTATTCATGTTGTTGAAGTTCTGATGACCAGACTCCTCACTAAAAGCTGGACCATCACCCTACTTTCGACTCAATCGACTATCTACCAGAACAGCGCAGAAGCACCAAGATAGTCCTTTCAAGTTGCGCTGCTCGCAAGCAACTCAATTAACCCTCATGCTGGCCTCCTAGACAATCAAACTCGGAAATCACCCCAGGACTGACTCCCCTCAAAATTTGCACAGAGACCATTAACCTAACTTGTTCAATTGACTGAGGAAATTGCACAGACAGGTCGTACAAACACTAAGTGCCCATCCCTATCTCCTTCATATAATTGTACATTTTTCCTAGTCAGTCAGCCTTCCGTTGCCCATCAGTCAGCTCAGCTCAGAAATTGTGCAGAAATGATTAGCAGGTCGGCCTCCCAGCCTCAATGCAGTTTTCCCAACCAACAGCTTCTAGCTACAGACTACCTGTTCCCTCCAGGAATTGTGTAGTTTCTGCTGCTAGTGACTGAGCAGCGAACTGGCAGTTCCCTCTGGGAATTGCACAGTTTTAGCTACTAGTGACCTAACACCCAACTGCTAGTTCCCTCTGGGAATTATGTAGTTCTGGTTGCTAGTATCTTGGGCAGTTTCCCAAAAACATTGTGCAATCCCTACCTGTTGACCCTTCATGCAGCTCGACCCGTTCCTCTGGAAAATTGCTCAAATCTGGTTGTCTAGCCCCTATTGACTGTTCATTCCAGAAAATGCGTAGAGCATGCATGCCTTTCCCTCCTGCAACCCGAATTGTCCCTCCCAAAATTTGCGCAATTTTGCCTCCCAGCTGAGCTAGACCTTGCAGATAGTCACTCTCAACTCATATCTCCATCCCTCAGTGACTCTTGTGCAGTTTTCATCAGCAGTTACCCGAAGCCATCATCCTGCATCTCAACCCTACTGCCTCTCCCGGTCACCTGTATCTGAATGATCATGTGTCATGGTAGACTAGGAGGTTTTGGATTTGATGTCGCTTCGTCATGAGTGACTGCAGGTACAAGTACACCAACAAACATGTCAAGATAACGAACAGGATGAACGAAGGTAGCACATGCAGATGGATAGGTTCACCAATGGACGAGTGAACAAAGCATGCGAAGCAGACGAACGCGACGAACATACACCTTCGCGAACAAGTGAGCCTATCAAGCCTTCTAGCATGAAAGCAAGGAACAACATGCTAAAGCTTCATCAAGTGAATCAAGGACCATTGAAGACTCCGCGCACTTTTTCATGTGGAGGTGAAGCTATGATACACCATGAAGACTTTGAGCCATCATCCCGCATCTCAACCCTACTGCCTCTCCTGGTCACCTGTATCTGAATGATCATGTGTCATGGTAGACTAGCAGGTTTTAATTTTGATGTCGTTTCGTCATGAGTGATTGCAGGGACAAGTACACCAACAAACATGTCAAGACGACGAACGGGATGAACGAAGGGAGCACATGCAGATGGATAGTTTCACCAACGGATGAATGAATGAAGCATGCGAAGCGGACGAACGCGACGAACATACACCTTCATGAACAAGTAAGCCTATCATGCCTTCCAGCATGAAAGCAAGGAACAACATGCTAAAGCTTCATCAAGCGAACCAACGACCATTGAAGACTCCACGCACTTTGTCATGCAAAGGTGAAGCTATGATACACCATGAAGGCATTCATCACTCAGCATGATTGTAGCTCGACATGCACTCCAACAGCAGCACGAATGTACCAGCATCCTCATGTCAAGTCATGTCGATTCAAGTCATGAGTCATGTATCCCACATCTCCACTATGGGCTTGTTGTCAATCAATGTGATGTAACATGGAAGTCTAAGAGACCCACTTGTTGAACATAAAGACATGTAAGTCAAAAAGCCATGGAAGTCGAACGGTCATGAGGGTAGTCGAACAACCATAAGTGTCAGTTTCACCCTTGGCTATAAATACCCCCCTCATTTGTACAAGAATGGACTTTTCACCTCAGCTCCTCCCACATAGACAAGAGAGTATGTAATACTTTCTTTGAGGAGTAAGTAGTGGCTCCAACACCCTGCTGACGAGGTTAGTGATGTATGGTGTAACAATTTGTCTTGGAACTTTCGCTTAATTCAAAAGCATGTTAATAGGCCAGCACATTTTCAGGCATGTATTTTATTTGTTGTAAGGCTGATCTTTAACGTTTTTAATGCATGTTTCTTTAACATGTGTTCTACATTTGAGCTGATTCATTTGTTGTAATGCATAATCTATTAATGGAAATGTGTTGTGTATGTTGTTAATTTTGTCCCGTCCGTGTCGACTTCTCTATCAAACATCAGACAGACCTTTCACATGAACCTTTCTGTAACAACTGTTGCACTCATTCAAACTAATCCATGAGTGTTGTACGTGTTATATTACCTTGTATGATGTGATTGCCGCATCCAAGTGGGCTTCTCCACTGGAAGTTGTGTGTGTCCTTTTGTGTTGTGTGTTCCTAGCCGAGTTGGGACTGATCCCTTTCAACATGGAACTCACCTTCACCTTCTTCCCCTCATAGTGAAAGAAACATTGACACAATTACACTTATACTCACCAAGCATGCGAACCTCACTTCTCGAAGGCAAAGAAAACCACTCTCATGTGCTAACAAGCAAGAGTTGAGGTAAATCCTTAAGACAATGGCAACCAGGCCATCAAATTGGATGGAACTCCCACACCAAACAGTGTGAGGTATAGTTGGGAGTTCATACTAGGGTGATCTTGTGAATGTTGGCGAGTCTAGCACTGCCAACATTTTAGGTGCTAGAAGGAGGGAAGCCAGTTGTAGATGGCTGAAATTCCTCTCACACTCACTTATCAACCAACAGTTCATTACTCTTCACCTCCTAAAATTAGACACGAGATTTCATATCAACACCTTCACTCCGTCCATCCCATCACTCGCCAGTTCATAAAAGCAGTCAGACTGATCCCAGACATACAGCATCTTCCACACACATCTAAGAAGCCAAAAGCCACTCCCAAAGGGGTTTTTGTATCATCGGTGTAAGAAGTAGTCCTTGCCGCTCTTGAAGGTTTAGAATAAGCTATTGAAGACAAAGAGGAACCTTCAATCTTATTTGAAGACAAACAAGGCACTCTTGTGGTCTTGGGATCGAACTCTGATATAGGAGGTGAAGGGGAAGCAAGCAGATGAGGTGGAGGCAGAGATGAACTGACAGACTCAGATCTGGAACCATCAGATTCCGAAGGAGAGGAAGAAGACGAAGAGGATGAAGAGGACGAAGAGATGGCTGAACCAAATCTTGAATGGATGACTTAGTGACCATTGGCTCTCTTGGAAGTTCTGCACAAGATGCCGAAGTGAGCAGAGAGAATGAACATCAAGTTCAACCCTGACAGTGTGGTGAAGGCAAAAGACCACTTAGACAACTTCTACCTACAGCTACAGACCCTTGAGGTACATTATGACAACGTAGCATGTAGATTGTTTCCATGTATCTTGGACGACTGTGTAGCTACTTGGTACCACATCCTTCCACCCAACTCCATACAGAACTAGGGTTCTTTCAAACATATGTTCCTTGAAACGTTTTCTGATGACAAGACCCCAGCCATGCTACTCAAAGAATTGGGAAGCCTCAATATGGAGGGAAAAGAGAAAGTGAAATATTTCAATCACAGGTTTATGCATATTTTGAACAAGTTTGCATCAAACACCAAACCTCATGACTCCATCATTGTCGATTATTACACATCTACACTGCCAACCACCATTGTGCAGTTCATCAAGCGAGCTATGACGCCAACACTTTTAGAAAGAAGTGAAGAGGTTATTGTTGTTGATAAAGACTTGTGCACCATTGGAGCCATCAAGGATGATGAATCAACAAAAGACTCCAAGGATGTGAGAAGAAATCCCCATGCAATGGTGAGAAAGGGCAGAGACAAGGAAGCAACCGATATTGAGATTCACACTCACCTTGTCAAGAACTTGACCATCGAAATGTTTGAAATCAAGCAACGAAAGACAAACACATTTGCGATCAGCCATCTGCCCAAACAGAGATAGGCAAGCAGTTCATCAACCAGATCATCAACAAACAACAAGTTTGGTACCAAATTTGCACAGAATCATATGTTCTAACTCGACCAATGCATTGATCCTAAGTTTTGTTCCTTCCATGAAGAATTTCATCTCGAGAGCTCTTGTTCGGATTGGAAGCGAGTTGTTACCTCTGTCTGTAGTCATACACTCAATGCAGATGGTAATATACATGAGTAGCTGCAAGACACTGATGATAATGAAGAGGTTTCACCTAATGAAGCACCAAGTTCTGGGCATGTGGTGAATGGATACCAGTGCTCGCAAGTAGTCTCGAAGACGAACACCGAGAAGCAGCCCCAAAAGCAAAATGACCATTACTATCTTAGGAGTAAAGCGGATCCCCCTACACTTGAGGAGATGCAATATAAAGTGAGACAAATGATAAAGAAGGTTCATCCATTGGCTACCTCAAAGCAATAAACACATAGCAAGTCTGGGAAGACAGTAGCGGATAAGAGTATGTCCATAGGCAGCAAGTTGCAAAACACTCTGTCAGACATCACGAACATCCGTTCCACCCCAGACACCTCGGTGAGTCTACCACCTCTGGATTACAACATATTTGATGACATGAATAAAACTCGAGTGAACATCAATTTGTTCGAGTTAGCCAAATTCCAGAGTCATCGAGATATCCTGCTACGCGCGTTGGGACAAACAGCAATAGATAGCACAACCTCTACCATCAAGGGAGCATGCAAACCTCCCAGATCATTATCCACTGTGCTTAATACACTCTGGATGGAAGAAGCAAACTCAAGTTGCCCCCCATTCCTACTTTCATTCAATTTTTTCAACTACAATGTCCACAACTGCTTGGTTGATTCTGGCACGGCAGCCAATGTCATGCCACTCTCCATTGCTAAGAAGATCAATGCACAATGGAGTGAAACATCTGCGAGAATCATCCAAATTGACAGCACATCATTACTAGCCATTGGTGAACTACGATACATGATCATCCGACTATCCCATGATAGTCGAGTCCACCAATGCATCAACATAGTTGTTGTGGACATACCGAAAGCATATGCTCTGCTGCTTAACAGAGACTGGTCCAACAAACTAGATGGATACTTTGCCACAAACTAGTCTCACGTGTGGCTTCCATACAAGGGAAGATGCAAACAAATCAGGTGTTATTCGATAGGTATATGAAACACAATTTCACTCCCCTTAACAGCGAGAACAAACCATTATCTTTCACAGAACTCATGTTTGGCAATTGCATCCTAGAAAAGGCATTGGAGTCTCATCCTGCACGACCTACTCCAACCTCATCAAACAAGCATTTGGGACTCCTTCCTCACCCAAATGATGATAATGAAACTTGTACAGTTTGTTTTTCTGATAATAGCAGTAGTAGCAACAATGGTAGTAGCAGCAATACCAGCACGCCAAATGGTCCATGTACAGACAAGTTGTGGGCCATGAGTCTTGACAAATTAGGAGGACATGATCGCTCAAGGACCAAGTGTATCTTTGTTATGAAACCAGCTCACAAAAAGATAGAATAGATAGTTGAACGCCTTAGAATTCATCCTATTCAAGGGGGCAACCTCCTTTACATTACACAAATGAACAATTCTTGGATGGTACAAATGACAAGACCTCCTTTCTATATATAAGAGTCTAAGGAGTCATAATATAATCAAAGTCGACATTACAATAATAATGTAAGGGCACAATAATAACAATAGTGGGCTTCTATGGGGCACAATAATAACAATATGGGGACTACATGGGTACAACAATATAATAAAGGGGTTGTACTAATAACAATAAGGGGTTACACTAGTAGTATAGGGGACGAACAATCTTAATCATCTAAAGCAATGGATAATGAATGATTTCAAACTTTTTGAAGGTCGAAGTCACAAAGAATGATGCTGAAGCACTCAGGCTAAACACACGAAGGACCAACACTATGAACGAATGAAGCAACCTAGGAATATACCATGATCCAAAGATGGACAATATTGGTACAAGTTATACACTACAATAGCAACCAATTGTTGACCATTTGAACGAATAGTACCAAGATGGGTTTGCACAAGTAGATGATGACCTGAGTACCCATTACATGTGAGCAATCCAACATGTGATTCCAGGTAAAGGAGGAGGCAAGCCATTGCAGCAAAGAACAGGTAACACATACATGTTGTTTGTCCTCATTTTGCCGAAAACATTGACTAACATTTTAAGTGTTTGGATTACTTGCAAATTTCGTCTTCATACTTTGTTTTCTAATTTAAATCTCACACGTAAGAAATCTGGGAAGATCTGCTTACGCATTGACCTCAGAAACTTAACCCCTTCCTAGAATAAAAACAACTACCGCGTGCTACCATCTAAGACCATGTTGCACATAGTACCTGAAACAGTGGTGTTGTCTTCACTTGAAGGTCTTCTAGAATGCCACCAAGTTCCGGTAGTAGAGCCCGGTGGACTGGCACTGGTCCAAGAGAAACTTGGCTCACACAGATATCATTTGCAATCACTTAACGAGAGGATTGATAATCTTCCTGCTAACGGCCAAGTCCTCAAACACTAGTTTCAATAGGTCGGGCCACACCTGTGCCATGTACATAGTCTGCTTGCTTCTTGTTGTTTCATTTGGTTTGTTTTGCTTATTATCTTTGCTTTCGCTTTGTTTGATTTTTCTTACTATTTTTTTTCACGTTCAATTTTTTTTTTGATATATTACTATTTTTGTTTCCAGAAATTAGTGTTTCCAAATACTATGTTCTCGCTTTTGAATAGAGTATGTGGCTAAAATTTGAAGAGACTTGTGACACTACAACACTTTTCTAGTCTTGTGTCCATTTTCTATGTTCTTGGTTACAACCTTCACCCGATGAAGTCCTGATGGAAAATATGAACCGTTTGTAAGGGAAGCTTTGGTCCAACCGTCGACTTGTGTCTACACTGGCAAGCCCCATGCATGTACTCAACCTTCTTCTCTATGTGTTTAAGCTAATCTAGCTAGTAGAAACGGAGAAGGGGAAAAATCTAAATGAGCAAACCTATGTGAGAGGCCTTACATGCTTCTCTGAAGGAACAACCTCTTCTTCTTTCAATAAGGCGAGATCCCTCTTCCACCCCAAAATACATAAGTGCCTATGCACAATTCTCTTTATATATATATATAAAGGCGAAAGAAGAGAAAGGCTTCCTGCACAGAGAGGTGAAGCATGAAACTCCACCGGGGTACTAACTAGGCTCCCTAGAAGTGGAGCAATGTGTGTGTTCCTGCGTGACTCCATTGGGGTACTTTCTAGGCCTGCTGGTAGCGGAGCAACACCAGAGATTAAAACTTATACTCTGAAAATCTCAAACTCACGAACTAAACTACCCTTCCCAGATTCAAAACACTGAGATCTAAGATGAACTTTTGATTGTGTTTGACTGAGCTGGAAAAGGGTGAACCATGTATGTCCATGGGGTAAGTGGGGAAACTAAAGTAACCTACAGAGTGATTCAATACTCCTCGAAAGACCAACGCGCTCTGCTAGAAATGAACCAAAACAAAGAAGCTGAAGTTCTACCAGTGTGTCACCAAGTGTTATAGCGGCTACAACCACCCTCCAAAATTTTGGCCTGCACCAATTTTGGAGCCTCCCTTGAAGAGTTTCACTTTATGACTGCACACACTGGGGTTCACTCCGTGAGCTCGTGTGAGTCTTTAAATTCTCCTTTCTTGTTCATTGCATCCAAGTCTCTGCATGTTGATGTCCAAGTCATGCTTGCAACCATGTCCTAGTTATGATCAATGTCTTTGCTTCGTATGTGCTTGTTGTATTCGCTATGAAAGAATCTATCGCATTCACACACGGAATCACATTCACTATCATAGAAGTGTTGTCTCGATCATAAACGATCAACCACGAGTGTCACACTTGTCGCTTGCACCGTCGGTCAGTCATGTTGAACATGGTGTCTAGATGGTTTGGTTGTTTCATCATCAAGTCATGCGAGTGTGTGTTCTTATGATCACATATGCATATTTCGACTGTTCACACACTTAGTCAATTTTCTGAAGTTCTGATGACCATACTCCTCACCGAAAACCAGACCATTACCCTACTTTTGACTCAATCGACTGTCAACTAAAACAGCGCAGAAGCACCAAGCTAGTCCTTTCAAGTTGTGCCGCCCGCAAGCAACTCAATCAACTCTCATGCTGGCCTCCTGGACAGTCGGACCCGACAATCACCACGGAACTAACTCCCCTCTAAATTTGTGGTGAGGCCGTTGACCTCACCCATTCAATTAATTGAGGGAATTACATAGATAGGTCGGACAAACACCAAGTGCTCGTCCCTATCTCCTTCAAAAAATTGCGTAGTTTTCCCAGTCAATCACTGGATAGTTAACCGACTGTTCATCTCATAAATGGCACAGTGCTCATGAACAGGCATTCCGTTCCCCATCAGTTAGTTCAACTCGGAAATTGCACAGAGATTATTAGCAAGCCGGCCTCCCAGCCTCAGTACAATTTTCCCAGCCAGCAGCTCCTAGCATTAGACTGCCTGTTCCCTCCAGGAATTATGCAGTTTCTACTACCAGTGACTGAGCAGCCAACTGGTAGTTCCCTCTGGGAATTGCACAGTTTTGGCTACTAGTGACCCAACATCCAACTGCTAGTTCCCTCTAGGCATTGCGCAGTTCTGGCTGCTAGTATCCCGGGCAGTTTCCCTGAAAAACTATGCAATCCCTGCCTGCTGAACCTTCATACAACTCAGCCCGTTCCTCTGGAAAATTGTGCAAATTTGGTTGTCAAGCTCTTACTGATTGTTCATTCTGAAAAATGCTTAGATCATGCATGCCTTTCCCTCCTGCAACCCGGATTGTCCCTCCCAAAATTTGCACAATTTTGCCTCCCAGCTGAGCTAGACCTTGCAGATAGTCATTGTCGACTCATATTGTCTGTATCCATCCCTTAGTGACTCTTGTACAGTTTTCATCAGCAGTTTCCCAGAGCCATCATCCCACGTCTCAACCCTGCTACCTCTCCCAGTCACCTGTATCTGAATGATCATGTGTCATGGTAGACTAGGAAGTTTTGGATTTAATGTTGTTTTGTCATGAGTGACTGCAAGTACAAGTACACCAACAAACATGTTAAGATGACGAACGGGATGAGCGAAGGGAGTACATGCAAATAGACAGGTTCACCAACGGATGAATGAACGAAGCATGCGAAGCGGATGAATGTGACGAACATACCCCTTCACAAACAAGTGACTCTATCAAGTCTTCCAGTGTGAAAGCAAGGAACAACATGCTAAAGCTTCATCAAGCGAACCAAGGACCATCGAAGACTCTACGCACTTCATCATGCGAAGGTGAAGCTATGATACAACATGAAGATATCCATCACTCAGCATCATTGTAGCTCGACATGCACTCAAGCAGCAGCACGAATGTACCAGCATTGTCATGTCAAGTCATGTCGACTCAAGTCATGAGTCATGTTTCCCACATCTCCACTGTGGGCATGTTGTCAATCAATGTGATGTAACGTGGAAGTTCAAGAGACCCACTTGTTGAACATAGAGTCATGTAAGTCGAAAAGTCATGGAATTCGAATGGTCATGAGGGTAGTCAAATAGCCATAAGGGTCAGTTTCACCCTTGGCTATAAATACCCCCCTCATTTGTACATGAATGAACTTTTCACCTTAGCTCCTCCCACATAGCCAAGAATGTCTGTAATCTTTTCTTTGAGGAGTAAGTAGTGACTCCAACACCCCGCTAACAGGGTTAGTGATGTATGGTGTAACGATGTCTTTTGGAACTTTTGCTTAATTTAGAAGCCTGTTAATAAGCCAGCACATTTTCACACGTGTATTGTATTTGTTGTAAGACTGATCTTTAACACTTGTAATACATGTTGCTTTAACCTTTGTTCTACATCTAAACTTATTCATTTGTTGTAATGCATAATCTATTAATGGAAATGTGTTGCATATGTTGTTAATGCTACCTCATCCATGTCGACGACTCTGCTGGACATGAAAAAGACCTTTCACATGAAACTTGCTTTAATAACTGTTGCACTCATTCAGAGTGATCAGTGAGTTTTGTACGTGTTATCTTACCTTGTATGATGTGACTGCCGCATCCGAGTGGATTTCTCCGCTGGAAGCTGTGTATGTCCTTTTGTGTTGTGTGTTCCTGGCCGAGTTGGGACTAATCCCTTTCAACTTGGAACTCACTTTCACCTTCTTCCCCTCACAATGGAAAACCATTAACACAAGTACACTTACACTCACCAGGCATGCAAACCTCACTTCTCGAACACAAAGTGGACCACTCTCTTGTGCTGACAAGCAAGAGTTGAGGAAAATCCTTAAGACAATGGAAACCAGGTCATCATACCAGATGGGACTTCCACACCAAATGGTGTGAGGTCTAGTTGAGACTTTATACCAAAATTGTCCCCTAAATATTCGCGCATCCAACACCGTCAACAAATTATTTTTAATATTTTTAATTTTTTATATGATAATTTTCTATATTAGATATATATATCAAATTTTTCTTATTTTTATATAAAATATATATATATACAGATTTTAAATACTATATAATATACTATTATTATGTTTGAAAAATAAAATATAAATATTATAAAAGCGAATTACATTTATAACATTAAATTATAAATTCACCTCATAATTTCCCATATAATAAATAGTTAATCCTAAATAAGATAATAACTAATTACATGTACCATATATAAATCTTAATGCATTATACTTTTATTCATTATCCCAACTTTTTATAAATATGTTTATTTTTAACCTAATAAAATTTTGAAAATGTAGAATTCATTTTTAAATTAAAAAACTTAACTTTCTTTTAAACTTCAAATAAAAGGTAGAGATTTAGATGTATAAGCTTTTATATATATTTACAATAAGTATGATAGTGATAAATGAAAAATATTTAATGTAGCATTTTTATTTTTATTTTGTAGTTTATTTTTTTCAATGAAAAATCGCAACTTTATTCATAAAAGAACAAATTTACGTATTGTAGATACTTAAAAAGCATATATATAAGATAGCTGATTCTAGAAACCAATATCAAAGGCAAATCATCAAAGAGTATATAAAAATCTATTCCTTTCTACCTTTCTTTTTTTCCACTTTTCTCCTACCATTATTGTTGAGAGTGGAAGATACAATAGACATTTGAGTTTTTGTTATATTTGCAGGTAATTCTTTGTCAGAATTTAAACCTTCTAATGCATGGATTCTTTTAGTACCTCTAACTTCTTTTTCAGATGAGGCTTTCTCTACCTTCTTCTTTATTATGGAAGTCGTAGGGACTATTAAGGAGATATTTTTTTCATCATTTCCCTGCATAGATTCCTAGGGCTTCTGAACATTGTCGTTTATAATCTTTTCAACGATTTCTACCTCCTTTGCTTCAGCTTCTTGTGATTTAGAAAATTGCCAACCTTTTGGATTTGAATATTGTCGCCTTTTCTTCTTTGGATCTTCTTTTGAATGTGGACATGTGTTTTGAAGGTGACTAGTTTCTAAGCACGTGCAGCAGCGGAAGGTCGTATTCTCATAATGAAGTGGTCGATTCCACTTCAAATTGCTATGGAGAAAAATAATTTTGTCGGGTAATCGTTTACTAAGATCAACCTCTACGCATATTCTAGCAAAGGTGAAAATACCTTTTGCAACTCGATCTGCATCCACTTTTAAGAACTTCCCCAAGGAATTTCCTATTCCCTTTAATATTGAGTGATGCCAAAAATGAAGGGGGGGGGTTATGAAGACGGAACCAGACTGGAATTTTAGAAACCACCATAGTATTTTCTTTGAAATCTGGTATCCATGGTGTCAAGAAGAGACCCGCATTGCCCTAGAACCATGGTCCCTCTTTTAAAATGTATTCCAAATCTGTTACTGAGTCAAACTTATCTATGAAGAATGCTTTGGAGCATAAATGGACTTCACAGTTTTTGTCCAAGTAGAGTATATCCACTAATGTAAATTCTCTGAATTGGGCTAGAATCCATTGAATTTGCAAATTATTGCTTTTGAACCAAATTCAGAGTATAGCTCATTAACGTTTGGCATGTTGATTGTCAATGTTGACACCTGGTTCATTTGCTCCACAATGTAGGGACCAGGTATATTAGGACATTGATCTTCCTTGGTTTGTGGTTCTTCCTTCCTTTTAACTATATCCTTGAAAGAAGTTGGGCCTTTGGAGCTGGTTCCCAGACACCCTCCAAGTAGACATGAGTTCAGGATGATGGTGGAATCGGTCTCAATGCCATAGTCTTATAATGTGACTCCCTCTTACAGAGATTTCCCCGCATAGATCAAAATTTGAAGTCATTTTGGAGTACCTGTTATTTGATGAATCTTCTCCTACAAACCTTGTACTTGTTCTTGGATCCCAATCCTCACACATATTGACTCCCCAGTCAAGGTTTTAATAAAAATTTGGGTCAGTTATCCTTCATTCGGATCTAAGGATTGACAATTGAGATCCACCCTTTTCTGGATCGGATCTCCAGCATACAGCTCTGTAATTTGATCTCCATCTTGCATTCCATTATGCCTCCTTTTTAAAGCATTCTCTGTTGTTCCTTCCACCAGATCAATGAGTGGGAAAGAGGAAATGTTAACTTAACACAGTAATACATTGACGAGATTAAGCCATTTATCTACACCAACAACAAATACCTGAAATAAGATCATGTTTGTACCAACCAGATCTGCTCCATTTGATTGCCAAGAGCACAGATCACCATAATGGGGGAAGTCGTACAAATCTAAAATTGGATAGAGATCCATGCAACTCGTCAATTTGTAAGATGAAACCCTTACTAATCATCTGTCAATGCTTTGGTTCTCTCTCCATCTTGTGCTTCTAATCCTAGATTTACCAAATCCAAATATTGTTTGGTTAGATCAAGGTCTGGAATGCTTTTGACTTCATGGGTTGTAAAAGAGAAAGTGGAGACGGTTCATGTGGATCTTATCCTCGTTGAGAATATTTTGATATTGCAGTTAATTTGTAATTAATTATAATTAACTATGTTGAAGCCATTGTATTACCTGTGTCGACATGTATGTGTCATTTGAATGAGTCCAAAAGAAATACATATATAGCCTAAATGATTATCTAATGAATATGTTGAGACAACCAACTAGGAACATATGAGAATTGATACAAGGTATGATACCACAAGTGGGAAAGTGATGAACACATTATGGGGAATCGTCTTGCCAAACCCTTGCCATGAAATTTGAATTTAAATTTGAGTATTTTCCCTCTTACCCAAGAACCAATTGATTGCAAGAGAGAGAGAGAGAGAGAGAGAGAGAATGAAATTTGAATTTAAATTTGAGTATTTTCCCTCTTACCCAAGAATCAATTATGCTTTGGTTCTCTCTCCATCTTGTGCTTCTAATCCTAGATTTACCAAATCCAAATATTGTTTGGTTAGATCAAGGTCTGGAATGCTTTTGACTTCATGGGTTGTAAAAGAGAAAGTGGAGACGGTTCATGTGGATCTTATCCTCGTTGAGAATATTTTGATATTGCAGTTAATTTGTAATTAATTATAATTAACTATGTTGAAGCCATTGTATTACCTGTGTCGACATGTATGTGTCATTTGAATGAGTCCAAAAGAAATACATATATAGCCTAAATGATTATCTAATGAATATGTTGAGACAACCAACTAGGAACATATGAGAATTGATACAAGGTATGATACCACAAGTGGGAAAGTGATGAACACATTATGGGGAATCGTCTTGCCAAACCCTTGCCATGAAATTTGAATTTAAATTTGAGTATTTTCCCTCTTACCCAAGAACCAATTGATTGCAAGAGAGAGAGAGAGAGAGAGAGAGAGAGAATGAAATTTGAATTTAAATTTGAGTATTTTCCCTCTTACCCAAGAATCAATTATGCTTTGGTTCTCTCTCCATCTTGTGCTTCTAATCCTAGATTTACCAAATCCAAATATTGTTTGGTTAGATCAAGGTCTGGAATGCTTTTGACTTCATGGGTTGTAAAAGAGAAAGTGGAGACGGTTCATGTGGATCTTATCCTCGTTGAGAATATTTTGATATTGCAGTTAATTTGTAATTAATTATAATTAACTATGTTGAAGCCATTGTATTATCTGTGTCGACATGTATGTGTCATTTGAATGAGTCCAAAATAAATACCTATATAGCCTAAATGATTATCTAATGAATATGTTGAGACAACCAACTAGGAACATATGAGAATTGATACAAGGTATGA